>RJWK010030199.1:0-24866 GCA_004363435.1 Platanista minor
TTTTTTATATTTACAGATTTAGAGTAACTGAACTACAAATTTTCTGTGACAAATCTTATATAGATTACAAACAAGAAGTCCTTAATCAGGGCAGTACGAACTTTCTTCCTTTGACATCCGCATCTGGTCAGGTTTTAGAAATGCATAGCCTTTGAAAAATTCATTTGCAAACCAATCTAAATGACTTACAGTGGTACTAGATTTGTGTGCGTGTCCTCTGGATTTTGGTTGCATTTTGTTCAAAATCTTTAATCAAACTATTCAACAAACGTATTCCCAAAAACTTCTTTGAAGCTTTTGGCGAATTACCGCAATTATTGAAAACAAGATCAAAAAGAGAAAGACTATTTAAATGTATTGCTTCAGATGAAAGAGAGGAACTGAACAAATTGATGATGGCTGCCCAAATGGTATATGAGAAGGACTTTGGAATTCCAGGATGGCTCCTTGGAATATCTCCATTTATGGGGCAGATTTTTGATGAAGTTCATAGTTTAGTTGGAGATGTAGATAGATATAGATAGATAGATGATAGATAGATAGATAGACAAATGGATACATAGATACATACATACATAGATGGATGGATAGTTGGATAGATGATAGATAGATAGATAGATAGATATTGCTATAGATAGGAATGGAATAAAACTGAGAAAGCCTATGATTTTCATCATATAACTTTGACAAAACATTCAAAAGAATCATACACACACACACACACGAGCCTGTTGATATATTTTTCCTTATAAAAATATTTATGAAAGAAAGATTCTTGGAATGTAAACCAAAACACAGAACCTCTAAAGTGTCCCTGTGTCCTTTCCCTGCCCCTGTCTCTAATGACCATCAATCTTGAATATATTTTTTTAAACTTTTTTCATAAATTTACTTATTTATTTATTTATTTTTGTCTGCATTGGGTCTTCATTGCTGCACGTGGGCTTTCTCTAGTTGTGTCCAGCAAGGGCTACTCTTCGTTGTGGTGTGCAGGCTTCTCATTGCAGTGGCTTCTCTTGTTGCGGAGCACAAGCTCTAGGTGCATGGGCTTCAGTAGTTGTGGCACACGGGCTCAGTTGCTCCGCGGCATGTGGGATCTTCCCGGACCGGGGCTCCAACCCGTGTCCCCCACATTGGCAGGCAGATTCTTAACCACTGCGCCACCAGGGAAGTCCCCCTTTTTAAACTTTTAAAACAGCTTTCTTGAGGTATAATTGCCATGTAACAAACTGTGCGTATCTAATGCATACGATGTGATACGTTTTGACATGTGTTCCCACCAGTGAAACCATCACCTCAATCAAGAGAGTGAACGCATCCATCCTTTCATTGAATGGAGAGACCACAATTGGTTTATCCATCTCATCTACTGATGATGGACACTTGGGTTGTTTCCTTGTTTGGCTTTGCAAGTAAAGCTGTCATGAACATTTGTGCAAAAGTCTTCCCAGGGACATGTGATGTCATTTCTCTTGATAAATACCTAGAACTGGAATGACTGAGTCATCCGGTAGGTGTATGTTTAACTTTTTAAGAAACTGTCAAACGGTTTTCCAAAGTGGTTGTACCGTTTTACACTCCTAGCAGCCGTCATGAAAGTTGACACATCCTTACCAATACTCAGTGTGGTGGTCTCTTTAATTGTAGTTATTCTGATCTGTGTGTAGTGATAGTCCATTGTACTCTTAATCACTGATGCTCTCCAACATCTTTCGGTGCACTTATTTGTCATTCGCATATCTTCCTTGATGGAGTAATTTTTCAAAAGATTTGTTCTTTTTTTAAAAAATTGGGCTCTTTCTTTTCTTCTCATCAAGTTTTGATAGTTATTTGTATGGACTGGATACAAGTCCTTTATCAGGTATGTGACTTGCTAGTATTTTCTCCAGCCTGTGGCTTGTCTTTTCATTCCATTAGCTGTGTCTTCCAAAGACCAGAAGATCTTAATTTTGTTGAAGTCCAATCTGTCCATTTTTTCTCGTACAGGCTATGCTTTTGATGTTGTAGCTAAAAAAAATCTCTGCCTAACCCAGAGTTCCTAAGATTTCCTCATATGTCTTTTCAACAGCTTTTGGTTTTATATTTAGATGTATGAACCATCTTGAGGTAAATTTGTATGCAATTCAAGATACGGTTTTGAAGTAGGACTATACAAATGTTGCTCTATTTCTGGATTCCATTGCTCTGTTGTCCGTCTTGAAGCCAATACCATCTTGATGTCCATCTTGATGGCTTGATTACTGTAGCCGTATGTCGGACAGTGTGAATCCTCTAACAGTTCTTCTTTTCCAAGTCGTTTTGACTGTTCTAGGTCCTTTGCATTTTCATACGAATTTTAGATTTGGCTTGTCAATTTCTACCAAAAAAAAAAAAAAAAAGGCTGCTGAGATTATGGTTGGGAATGCATTGAATGCACAGATCGATTTGAATAAAATTATTTTGTAGGTACACAAATATAAAATTAAATTTCCAGCCTATGCATAAGTGTTTAAAAATATACAATTTCAATTGTTTTTAACCCTCCCTTTTATTCTTGGAAAAATGGCCTGATTTGGAGAATGAATTTTATGGTGACTGACCCTGAGTTTGACGTGACCACAGAGGGATCAGGCTGCCACTTCCTGAGTCCAGTGATCCGGCTTAACTTTAGCAAAATGAGGACAAGACAATCTATGCTTTTCATGTGACACAGTATGGAAAGACCATCACCTGTGACACACTGCCAAAAACTTGAACTGAATTTAATTAAGTTTGTAGAGGTAATTTCCATTTACAGGAAATATGAAGGCAAGAGGAAGAAGTTAAACTACCATAACAAGGAAAGAGATAGATAATTCCAAAATACAGAGCATTCATTCTACAGGTCTGTCCACCAGTTTCTTCAAGTCAATGTTTTGTTTTACTTTGTTCTAAGTGAGGGGAGAGTCTCTCTAGATTAAAAGAGGGCTAAGAGATCTTATAACCTAATATAATGGACAAGTCTCATTAGAGTCCCAACTCACCCAACAAACTGGAAAAAGACATTTCTGAGACAACTGAGGACATTTGCATATGGACTCATTTTTAGATGATACCCAGAGATCAGCATTAACTTTGTTAGTGGTGAAAATGGCATTGTGGTTATATAAGAAAATGTTCCTAAGTTTTTGCATCACTGTGAATAAATGCTGAATTATGTAGGGGGTGAAATGACATAATGTCTGCTTTGCTTTCAAATACTTCATTGACGAGAAGAAGAAAGAAAAGAGATGGCTTTATTCAGCGTGGCAGAATCTTGACAGTAGTTGAACCTGGAAAACAGGGCCATGCATGTTAAATTTTCTATTCTCTCTACTTTTGAATAGGTTAGAAATTTAAAGAAAAACAAATCTAAACTAAACTAAAGAAGGGATGAGTTGAGGGAGCACAAATTTTTTGAGGGCAGTGAATTACTCTGTATGATCCTGCCATGGCAGATACATGTCCTTACCTTTGCCCAAACTCACAGACTGTCCAACACCAGGAGCGAACCCTGATGTAAACTGTGGACTCTGGGTGGTAATGAGGTGTCCACTGGGCTTCCTGGCTTGTGACAAATTCCCCAACTGGTCGGGGTCTGGATAATGGGGTAGACTGTGCATGGGAGGAGGGCAGGGCATCTGTGGGAAATCTCTGTACCTTCCCCTCAATTTTACAGTGAACCTAAAACTGCTCTACAAAATAAAATCTGTCTAAAAAATAATAATAAAAATAAACAGGCATGGGCAGGTGATCAATTCTGGCCCATGAGACATAGAGAGTTCTGCCGGGGGCTTCTGGGAGAACGTCCTTCCCCATAAGAAGGAACGCAGGAAGGAGACTTCCTCTTCCACTCTGAATATTATTGTCTGCATCTGATGACAGGAACAATGACAGCTGTCTAGGCATGGGGGGGTGGGGGGAATCCCGCCAGAAAGAAGGAGCCAACTGCAGGGGGAGTGGTGCAAAAGTGGGGAGAGCCTGGTCCTGGTGTGCGTTGCTGAGGCCCGGAAGTGACCGTCCTGCCGCGAGGCTGCGTTCTGTGAGATGACAGTTCCTCCTGCTGTGTAAGCAATAAGTATTTCCTATTAAGCTACCGTCTGGCCAGGTTTTCTTATTGATGTATCACCTCACTTGGCGCTTAACAAATCTAGTATATATGGCAATCCTCTTCCAACTTCTCTGTAAATGACCAAAGGACTTCTTTTTTATTATCCTTCCAACTCCTCTGAGATGTGGAACAATCTAACCAGCATCTATTTAAATTTATTTATTCAAATCTACATCCAAAAGCCTAAGGGTAGCGACAAGATGAGTAGGGAATAGTCACAGCTCCTCCCCAAGCACGCACTGGAGGAGTGGGAGGAAGCGTGCACAGCACGTGACCACCAAGAACCAGGAGGGAGTGGTACAGGGCTCAGAGGCCCGTGGAAGGCTTCCTGGAAGAGGTGCCTACAAACTGGACTGCTTGTGCTTCACTGGGTAGAGAGAAGAATGAGAGTGGGTGTTGAAAGTTCCCAAAGGTAACTGAAGCCAAACAAAGGCTTAAAGGAAGGAAATTCTGTTTCCTTCAGGGCATCCTGGCCCAAGTACTGTACAGAGTTCAATGAGAGAAGTCTGGAAATACAGACTCAGATTGTGGAGGATCTTCTAGGTCTATGAAAGGCACCGTTTGGTCTTTTTATTCACCAGGAGGGAAAAAATATTGTGATGATTAACGACTTCATGTCCTTTATTTTAGGAATAACCAAGTGTCCTCCAGGTGAGTGAACCGCCCAAGGTTGCAGGCTTGGACACCAGCTTCCCGTTCAGGGCCCTGATGCATCCTCCCAGGGGCACGTGGCCACCTCAGGGTGAGGGTGGAGATGACGCCTCCCAAAAGCCAGAGCTGAGGGGGCGGGTGGGATCCTCACCAGAGGAAGATGAGGGTTCTCACCTTCCAGTGGCAGACGATGGGGGTCCCGTTCACCTTCTGTAAAATGTAGATAGCCCCCAATTGAAATAGCAGCTTAAAAGATTAAATAATTAAAATTTTAAAAATATCTAGTGCCCAGTTATAACTCAGAAAACGGTAGTTATTCTTCCTGCAAGATCTGATCAACGGATCAAGGCAAGCCGAAAAAGTCGCTCTTTCTGGGAAAAGGACTAACCACTCACTTATTAAATCCAATTAAAATTTCACTACCCCCTGCCCTCCTCCACTCTCTCTCAACTGAGCTTCTGCTAAAAACATCCACTCACCCACTGGCTCACCAACTGAGGGCAAGCCACTTAAGGGCCATTTTAATAGACTGTAATTAACTCACTATGCCAACTCTGGGCAGTAAACGTGCCGCAGGAAGCAAACGTCATTGGAAAGGCGATGAGGCTGAAGGGACGCAAGCCCAGGACGCTGGCCGGGCAGAGGATTCGGGACGTCACAGGTAGTGCACAGGGCAGAATCCTGTCTGCGAGTCGGAGGTACACTCTGGGGCACCGCCCAGTCACCAGCCCGTGAGGACTCGGGGTCTCCGCCACTCAGAAGGTCTTCATGGGTGTGGCTCCTCCCTGGAGGAGGACCTCTGCTGTCCCTTTGAAAACAAAGTCCATCTCAAAACAAGAAGTTCAAAGTGACTGTGTTCTGTCCTCCAGGGACCTCTGGGTGTGTCTGATTGTCCTTCAGAAGAGGCTCTCCATGTCACGTCATCCGATGGCACAGGTCCCAGTTCACGTGGTCTCCAGGGGAGGACGCAGGACATAAACGGACTCCTGGAGCCCTCCAGACTGGGAGGGAGGGAGCGACAGGGGGCTGCCAGGAGCCATCACACCCCATGCAGGGGCCGTTTGAGCAGAAGGTATATTCACTGTTGGAAGGTTAGCTCTTCTTTGTTTCTGCTGGTTATTTTCAAGTGATTTGGCAAAGATTAAAATAACCCTTCCTAATGCAATCTGGATGGGAGAGTTTCTGGATGAAAGGTAGTTGGATTTCCTGGCATACATAAGGCATTCGATAAGCATGATATATGACTGCATGACTGCATGACTGAATGAATGAATGGATGAGCAAGCAAGAGGAAGGAAGCAAGGGGGAGGGAGGAAGGAGGTCGAATTGCCTGTAATGTCGACGTGGATTGAGCACCTCTCTTCCAGGCACTGACTGAGTACAAGAACCCTGCTCTTAAGCGACTGCCTGCTACCTAAAGAGAAGAAAAAATTGTGCACGTAAATATAATGCACGTAAAGGATTGTGAATGTCCCAAGAGGCAACAGAGACAGGGCTATGACATTTAAAAAGGAAAACCTTATAGTGTTTAGTAGCAGCTAACAATTCCGCTCTATATATTCTGCACATCAACACACTCGTGCAATCCTCCCAACACCCAGAGCAGGGAAGCACCTGCTTTAGAGATGAGGAAGCAGGAGAATGAAGCCAGGTAATGCGCAGAGTCACATGGCATCTGCGTGGTGGCATCCCTGTCCGTCTCCCCACCCCCAGGCCACAGTCCTCCTACGGCATCCTGCACTCCTGAGAGACAGGGAGGATACCTGACAGGGCGGGCACACTGCGGGTGGGAGAACCTATTCCCTCCACCAGGTGGATCCCTGCCAATAGAGGAAGTACATTTCAAATTGGCCTTAAGGATGAGAAAGACTCGCACAGCGGTTAACAGCTGTACCCAAAGGTTTAAGGACATTTAAGTCTGCAGAATATCACGAGCTAGAACTGCCATGAGAGTCCTCACGTGTACAACATGAATGAGCTTCCTGTGTGCTGCACCTGAGACCTGGCATTTCTGCAGTTTCTTTCTTTCCTCTTTTCCCATGTTTCTTCAAGCTGATGGTGGTCAATGGGAGGAGGGAAGTCCTACTTCTAGATGGCTAATTCTAGAAGCCTGAAAAGTAAACTAGGCAGAAAACCATGAAGGTGGTGCCCAGGACAACAGAAGGTAATTGAACAGCGGCCAAGTGCTTGGCCCCAGTGAAGTGAGCAGAAAGAAACACATGTCAGGTTCTTGCCAATTACTCCTGCCGTGGGTTAGGATGCACTGGGCTGCAAGTAACAGAAGGACCCATCAACCACGCCTTTGACAGGTAGGGGCTGTCTTCCTCCCATGACAAGGAGACTGGAGGATGTCCCCCTGCTGGAGGCTCCTGGGGTTCACCTCATCCTCTTTTCTCGAGGTCACGGGATGGCTGCTGCAGAGGTGCAACCGAGCTACCTCTGGCCCAAAGGGAGGCTGACATGGTGAGCGTTTAGCTTTCCATCTTCCGGGGTGGAGGCTGGCAAGGCAGGAGGGTGCTTGGGAGAGTGTGGAGCTAGCCAGCCAACAGCCTAGCCTCTTGGACCACCCTTGGGGTCCAGGCATGCAGCCTCTGCAGGCCAAGTGTAGTCCCAAGCCCACCTGGGAGGCAGGGAGGCCTGGCACCTCCTCATCAAGCCTTCCAGCTTCTCCACCTGCACACGACTCACCCTGGCTCTGGTCGTAGCCTGCCCTGGCCGTGAGCATTGGCGTTCACTTCCCCCCTAGATAATTGCCAACCTGAATTGTTTATGAGCCTAACATACACACTGATGGGTTCTGACCAAGGCCACCGAGGGACCAGCCCATCTTCAACCCCACACCAGGCGTGGGGTGAGAAGGCCTCGGGGGAAGGCCACAGACCTCCTCTGCAGAGCGAGAGGGGGAGGAGGGGGCATGACGGCCCCTGCTCTGGGCGTAGCCAGAGGAAGCCAGGGGCAGATCCTCCTCTGTTCCTCACTCTTTGCAGGTGCCTGAGGGTGATTACAGTAACCGAGAGGTGAGGGCTGGTGCGGGCACGTCCTGGGGTCCCCAGCACATAGCCCAGGCCTAGAGTGTATGGAGTGGCAGCCCAGGCCCTGGCTGATGCCCTGGCTCTGCCAGTTACCAGCTGGGACAAGGACTTTAACCTCTCTGTGCCTTGGTTTCCCCATCTGACCAGTGGGGCTGCTGTGAGGGTTGAAGGCAGGAATCCCTGTGCGGTGGATCGTGTGCAGAAATAGCCGCAGTCATTCCCCTCTGAATCCACGCCCCTTTGCTCTCCATCCCCAAGTGGAGAGTCTAGTCCACATGCCTGGAATCTAGCTGGGCCTGTGACTCACGCCGGCCAATAGGGTGCCGTGCAGGTGATGTCACCCGCTCTGAGGCCTGCGGCTTCTGCTGGTGGATGCAAGTAGCAGAGCCCAGAGAAGGGGTTGGGTAACAGGCCAGCTATCAATACTAGGTGCCAGAGGTCAGAGGCCACACACCACTTCCCACACAGGAAGGAAGGTGGGCTCTTCAGAGACATGGAGGGGTAATGTCCCTCTGACAGGGACTAAACTTTGAGTCAGAGGGAGCGCCTGCCCCACAGATGTTCTGAGGTTACTAGGTGGGACTGTGGCATTTCCAGGTACAGCCGGTTCAAGTTTGCCCAGACTAGCAGAACTTAAGGAAGCCAGAAGGATTCCCCCTCCCTCCCTTGGGAAGAAGGCAGTGGGGTCTGGGAAGGTGTTTGGGGCTAGGGCTGGGGTTAGCCTGACTCTTCCTTGTCTGTCTTTATAAAACGGATGGATTGGAGGGTTTCTAAGGCCGTCTGCTTCGCTGTTTTTAGGTTATTCCCACTCTTTGAAGAAGAGATAATTTTTTTTGGTTTTTGTAGTGGAGGGTCAGCACTTTCCTTTGGGTCTCCCGTGACCCTGTATGAATATGTGGGGAGGTGGGAACAGCCTAGAGGCTCTAGAAGCCCCGGGTCCTCCCCACACAGGCTTCATATTCTAGCTCTGCAGCAGCTCCCCAGCCTGGAGCTTGTGCCTCAGGGCTTTAGGCCACCAGATAGTCTTATTCTGTTCTTCAAGTCACACAGTAGCCTAAATGCTGGAGCAAAGACACGGGTCCACAAAGCTATTACTGTTGGTCTCCTATTTGCCTTTAAATCCAAAAAAAAGGTCCCCTAATCAAACATACATAAGAGTATTTGCGGGCCAGCTAGTCAGCCTGGAGAGCCCAACTTGAAATGCCCACGTTTACCCTATGGACTCAGCCCCCTTTAACCGGTGGTTTCTGGGGATCCTGCCATTCCTCCACTGTTCTGCAAAGAACACTCTGGAACTGCCCGGCAACCACAGATGCTTTAGCTGTGTCTGTGGCTCTTCCTCATAGGTCCGAGGGGGCAGGCGACATCTTTGGTTTTCATCATGGCCGCATGCGTCTTTGGCGCTATCTCCTGTAACGGCTTGTGCAGGAAGACGGCTCAGCAAAGGGGGCAGGTCGGTGAAGAAACCCCAAGGCATCCAAATCCCCAAGTTGGCTGGTCCAGCCCTGATTGCTGAGCTCCACCCAGACTCGGTGGCTCGGCCACTGAGCCCACAGCCAGGGTCAAGCTATTCAGCCAACCTCTGCCTAAGTTTCCTCATCTGTAAGATGGAGGGTAGAAACACCTTCCCCGCGTGGCAAACGCCATCTTAGCGTTATCTGAAACATAAGTACCCGAAGAAGAGAGGACAGAAGACGCGAAACGCTCGCGCCCGCTGAGCTGGGGTGACGGGACCCTGGCCCTGTCCTGGGACCTGGCTGTGGGCAGCAGGCCCAGCTCCCCCGGGTAAGAAGATCTCGAGATTACATTTAGACTCCCGGGCCCCGAGCTTCAATCACCTGGACCTGCAGAACCAAAAGAGCCTGTTTCTCTGGGTGCAGAATGAAAGGGTGGGGAAGAGGAAGACGAAAGGTATGTGGGGAGCCCAGGGCAGCCCTGCGAGGGTGAGGGTCCCACACCTGGGCCTTTCCCACAGCCCTCCCGGGCTCCAGAGGGAGGGCAGGGTCCCTCACAGGAGTGTCTGCTCTCGGGCTCAGGGTCCAGCACCAGGCGGGCGGCGCACACTCCCCGAGGGACACCTGCACCTGCCCTGCTCCTTTGCGATTCCCCCAGAGAGATGAGCGCCCTGCCCAGGCACCACCACTGGCCTGCACGTCTCTCTCCTTTCATGCACACTCTCTCTCCTCAAAACCCCACCAGAGCAGCTGGAGAACTCTGGAACGTGGGTCAGATCCCCTCACCACCCTCATCATTGTTCAAGTTCACCAATGGGTCACAAGCTGGCCCCGCCCGCCGCCTCATCCCACCCCACGCTGTCCCCACCTCCCAGGCAGGAACCATCGGACGTCCGGGCACCTCACGCCCCCACGCCTTTGCCCCCTGCTCTTGCCTTGGCCAGTGAGGCCCTTCTGCACGGGGCCCCCCGGCAACCCCCCAGGCAGCTTCCCGGTCAAGCACATCTCTCGCTCCCACCCTGTGCTGTGTCCGCAGCTATTTATGTAGCTGTGACCCTAGTTCAGAAAATGACCTGCTTGCTTGTCTGGATCCCGGACTCTGAGCTCCTGGGAGCAAAAGGCTCCACAGTGATCCTCAGGCCAGCTCAGAAACGCCAGGCCCCTCTGATTTGCGAAACTCACCTGCACCACTGGAAAGATGAGCTCTGGGCCCGAGTTCCAGCTCCCCCGACAAGCTGGGGCAGGTTAGTTTACCTCTCGGAGCCTCTGATTCCTTATCAGCAAAATGGGTCTAACCTCTGACTCAGAAGATTAAGAGGATCCAGGCCCAGACATACCCGCCAGAGACTGAGTGGGGCATAAACCAGAAATCTGTTCCTTAGAATGAGACAAACCAGCATCGGGCACCCGGAGAGTGAGCCACTTGCTAGGTTATCCGAAGCCAAGTCGTCACAAGGAAGCGGGGGAGGCCACCCCCAGGGAGGGAGAAGTAAGGGGCAGCCAGGCCAGCGTTTCCCCAACAGAGGGTGCCAGCCCGGCCAGGGCTTCCTGCATCTGTTCTGGAACATTCCTTTCTCTTGCCTTTTCACTTGGGGGCATTCAGGCCTGCCCTCCTGACGGCAACAACCTCGCTTGGACGTGCTAACACCTTAGGTCTGATGCACCCAGGCTGCCAAGGAAGCGAGAGCCGTCCAGTGGGAGAGAGCTTGGCCTCTGCCTGGACAGGGGTGAGTTTTGCAGCTCATTAGTCTCCGTTTTCTGTCTTGGTGGCCAGGGCTGTGGAGGGGAGGACACCTCTGGTCACTCCCTTGGCCCCCATGCTGTCCTCAGAAGGCATCCAGTACTTGTCAGTGGACTGGGTAAAAAACCGGGTCCATTGAAGATGGGTGAAAACCGGAAACCATCCTCACTGGGCTGCTCACCTGAGCACAGACCGCATCCTGTCTGTGGATGGACAAGGTGGACGTCCTGCATCCGTCAGGGTTGTATTCCTGCTCATACCATCTGTCCCTAAGGGCTCTGGAAGTGTACTGGGGACAGCGATCAGACAGCCTGATGACACAGAGGCATGCACACACACACGTGCACACACATGTACAAGCACACACACGTGCATATGTACACACAGAGGGAGGCATGCGCACACACACAGACACCACACAAGCACATATGCACAGCACACGCATACACACCAATACATACAACACTCGCATGTATGCAGCACACACGGACACACGTCCACGTGTACACACTGGTGTTGCAAGCCCAACAACAAGCACATCAGCTTTCATCCTTTTTGCTTCAGGTTTTCACACAGTGGAGACTATTTTAGGCTGAAGAAAGTTAAGACTGAAGGTAACTCATGGTCTGTGTGTGCACAAGTACACGCGTGAGCACCTACACTCAGACACCCACAGAAAACTGACGGAAGAGCTCACTCACTCTCTCCCTCTGACGCTGAGGGTGAGAGAGAGCATGGCCTTGAGCCACCACAGAAGTGGACGCGGGGGGTCAAAGGTGAGATGTCACTGCCAGAGTGCGGGTTCTAGACACGAGGCACAAATCCTGTGCACACATCGGGCATCAGAAACCAGCCGAGGTTCCTGCCCTGGTGTGCACTCGCTGGGGGAGCGGGTGGACAGGTGGACGAGGGCTCCCCGACTGAGTCCCCCAGCCTCGGGGCACCGGGCCAGCGGCACAGGTCTTCCAAAGCAGGCAGCGTCCATGGGGTGAGCTGGCCTTGGGGTCAGACGGCCCCTGGAAGACCCTGCTCAGCCGCTGCCGGCTGTCGATTTGGGCGTGTATCCAAATTTCCCACAGTTGCAGTTTTCTCACCTTTAAAACTGGGGTAAAACCAGCCACTTGACGGAGTGATTGTGAAGATGAGAGTAAGATCTGTAAAGCCTTGAAAGCACTGCAGGGTCCAAAATAAGTGTGCAGTGACTGTGGCCCCCAAATGACCAGGAGGCAGGGCATCCTGTGGGGAAAAGGAATCTTCTTGCTGGGAAAGTGCACCTTTAGGAAGGTACCTGAGCACCTGCCCACCCTAGACAAGAGGGGGTGGTTCTCCAGGCACGGAAGGGGAGAGGGGTGCAAGGAGCGAGAGGGAGAAACCAGGACAGACTGAGATGCTAAATTCCCCAGAACAGAGTAGAAGCCTCTGGAATATAACACTCACTAGGTGGTGGGTGTGAGAGTTTCCCTTTTAACACAGACAAGTAAAGACAAGGACACACAAAATCTCCCCACCTGGATAATTCCTAATGGCATTTTTTTTCAATAAAGCCATCTATGGGTAGAAGGCCCAAACGGTGCAGGCAGGTGCGCGATGAAAAGAAAGCCCTCGCACGGCCACTCCATAACGCTGCCCTCATACCTTCTGTTCCTGGGATGTCTGGGAGGGACGTGTCGGCCTGACTTCCTGCCCCAGCTTCCCCTGATGGCTGCCCAGGGCCCCTGAGCCTCCGGCCCCCTGCCCTGGACTGTTTGAGTTTCCCACGGCTGCTCTAACAAATGCCACACACTTAGTGGCTTCCAACAACAGAAACGTAGTCTCTTGCCGTCCTAGAGGCCAGAGTCCAAAATGAGTCTTTAGGGGCTAATGTCAAGGTTAAGGAGGAATGGCTCCTTCTGGGGGCCCTGGGGGAGCACCGTTCCTCACGTAGCCCAGCATCTGGGGCTTCTGTGTTCCCGGCTTGTGGCCGTACAGTCGAGGCTCTACCTCCCTGGCCCTACTCCGGCCCCCTCTCCGCAGTCAGGTCTCTCTCTGCCCCCCTCTCACAAGGACACTTGGGATGGCGTTTAGGGCCACACAGATAGTCCAGGATCGTCTGCCCATCTCAGATCTTACCTTAATCTCACCTGCAAAGCCCTCTTTGTTTCTCCATACAAGGTCACATTCACAGGTTCCAGGGGTGAGGACACGGCTGTCTTTGGGGGCCGTCATTCAGCCGACCACAGGGACCAAGCCCAAGTCCAGGGGGAGGGAGGGGCTAGCTAGGGGCCCTTGGCGCGGCCCAGTAGGTCACATCAAGCGGCACACTCAGCGCTGAGCCCCCTTCTTCTTAGGCGGCACTGTCTTGGACATAACCTACCACCTGTCCCACCTTGAGACCCTGTCGGGATTTTCCAGAGCTAGCATCCCTGGCTCCCAACACTCACAGGACAATCCAGGCCTTTCTCGGCATTGGAGCCCCTGCCCCTGAGCCCAGGCCCGCGGCATTTTCCCACCTCCGAGCACACGTCCCGTACGATGCCTCTCTTTCCTGCCCCTCCAGCTGCCCTCCAGCAGCTGGCCCTGCCTCAAGTTTTGCTCAGCTGCCAGGACACTCCACTCGCCACCCCTGGATCCCACCTTGCCAACCACAGGGCCACTCCAGCATCTTCCTGTCTCCTGCACCTGGACACCCCTTCCTCCATGCACACCTGGCGTCTTCATGGGGCCTGGGCTCCACCGGCAGTCTAACGCATGGTCCTGGCGGTGCGGACAGTAGGACCTGGAGGGGAGGAGATGACAGAGACAAAGCGAAGAGGAGGGTGGGAGGGCAGCTTACAGGCCAGGAAGCCTCCTGCTAGGGTGCAGGTCTCAGCCCCGCCCACTGCACGCTTCTTAAATAGACCAAACCTCGGCTCGCAGGACAGAAGCACAAGTGCCCATCCCTGTGGTCACGGCACAGCCATGAGCTGGCACCTGGGGACACCCATGAGAGGCCCTCAGAGCCCAGAGCATGGGTACCGGGGTAAACGGTCCAGCTCCCCTGCTCTATAATTAGCAGCTGGCTGGTGGGCAGCAAGGTTTGGACTTCAGCTTGCTTCCCCAGGTGCAGAGCCCCTTTTTCTGAACCTGCCCTGCCCTTGTCAGCCAGCAACAATGACCGATTCCCCACAGGGGGAGGACAACGTATCTGATGCTCTCAAGAGTGGAAGGGATTCTAAGTCCATGGGTCCTTGTGTTTGCACACATCTCAAGGGCCAAACTACATACCCATCCTCGGGACAACACTGGAGCTTTTCTGTCCCAGAGGGGAGGCTCTGTCTGTTACCTTTTCTGTTTGTTGCCTACTGAATGCCGATGACAAAGGTTCTCTCCGTGACCAAACTCCAGCCGGGCTCCTCTGAGCCCTCTTCTCTGCTGGGCCTCAGCCGTGGCCCGTGAGGACTTGAACAAACACTAACATTGCTTCCAACAGGTCAAGGCCATGTCCCTAGGACGGCCCAGCCCCCTTACACTGCCTGCTTGGGAAAACTTAAGGCTGTGTGTTCCAGCCAACACCTGAAGACAGGGCCCCGTCTCCCAGTGGCATGCAGGGGCCAGTTAGCAAACCCAGCCGGGCTTCACGTGGACCAGCCCCCCTTTCCTGACTTCCATAATTTTTCACTTCCTCTGCTCACGGAGTCCCTTCTCCCTCTGTACAAAGTAAAGCTGAGCTCAGCCCGTTCCAGGCCCTCTCCCTCACAGCAGCAGCGTGTCACTGACGAAAGGCTGTCCTTTCCACTTTAACTAGTGTCCAGGTTGTTTACTCTGACACAGACAGGCTACAGGCAAGTCACCGCGGGGGGAGGAGGGAGCTTGACTTTCAGTGTCTGAGTCTCTGTGTCTAGTGCAGCGCTTGTAACAGTGAAAGGAAAGCAGGGGCTGTGGAGGGACGGGGAGGAAAGGAAACATCGTTCTTAGTGTCAAGGAGCTTAAATCCCACTGAGAACGTTACGTATTAAAACAATTAATTAGGAATTGAAAATGGCATGTAATGTAATGCCAGCATTTCTGAGTCGTCCTCTGAGTTCCTGGAACCAGAGCAATGACCAGGGCGTGCCACTAGGTCAGCCCCAGGCAGCTCTGTCCTGAGTTCAGTCAAGGCTTCAGCCCTTGGACCCGACTCCAGAGCCACTGGGAACCCCCTGCAGGGGGCCCAACTACACCCACGCAGCTCATCTGTGCAGACCTTCCAGAAGGTGCTCTGCAGGTGAGGGCTGACCTCACCAGACGGATCCCAAGACAGGTGCTTTTGTATCTCACTTCAGTGTACTTAACACTATTGAACTGTGTGCTTTAAAATAAAGTAGTAACTTTTGTGTTATGTATATTTTATTACAATTAAAAAACTGTTTAATTCGAAAATATACATGCCCCCCAATGTTCATAGCAGCACTATTTACAATTGCCAAGACATGGAAGCAACCTAAGTATCCATAGACAGATGAATGGATAAAGAAGATGTGATACACACACACACACACACACACACACACACACACAGAGGAATAATTTTATATATATATATATATAATGGAATACTACTCAGCCATAAAAAAAAAAAGAAATGTTGCCATTTGCACCAACGTGGATGGACTTGGAGAGCATTACGCTAAGTGAAATAAGACAGAGAAAGACAAATACTGCATGATATCACTTATATGTGGAATTAAAAAGTACAACAGGGCTTCCCTGGTGGCGCAGCGGTTGAGAGTCTGCCTGCCAATGCAGGGGATGCGGGTTCGTGCCCCCGGTCCGGGAAGATCCCACGTGCCGCGGAGCGGCTGGGCCCGTGAGCCGTGGCCGCTGAGCCTGCGCGTCCGGAGCCTGCGCTCCGCCACGGGAGAGGCCACAGCAGTGAGAGGCCTGCGGACCACAAAAAAAACAAAAAAAAGTACAACAAACTGGTGAATATAACAAAAAAGAAGCAGACCCACAGATACAGAGAACAAACCAGTGGTTAGCAGTGGCGGGGGGGAGCGGGAGGGACAAACTCTTGGGTGTAAGACAGGCTCAAGGATGTATCGTACAACGTGGGGAATAGAGCCAGTATTTTGTAATAACTGTGAACGGAGTGTAACCTTTAAAATTGTATAAAAAATAAAAATTTTAAAAAATTGTTTATAATTCAGTAGATGAAAAATCCCTCTCCCACCAGGTCACCAATGGTAAAGGATTTGGGGTCTTCCCTGAACTCACTTTCTAGGACACCACGAGGGAGGAGGAGAATGAAATGCAAAAGGTAGAAAGGTGTTTATTATCCCAGTTTCCAGGCAAGAAAGAGCAAAGGGAGACGGCCAGCCTCCTTGCAGGAGGAGTTTGCAGGGAGTGTGTCCACTGGATACCTCCGGGGGGGTCAAATCTTTCTCCTTGCGAGAGACCCAGGGCAGCCTTTCACCTGCCTTGCGAGTCCTGGGTCCTCAAACTCAGGGCCGCGTCATGCAGGGCCAGGCTCTGTCCATCCATTTCCCCTCCACGAGACACAGATAAGGAAGTTGTGGCTGGAGGGGTTCCCAAGCCACAGGTCCCAAGTTACTTGTCCTGCTGAGGGACTTCCAGTGGACCACCAGCATGCCGCCGCGGGCCACAGACCCATATGTTGCTGCACCTCTGGATGCCAGGGTCCTGCTCACCACTGCTCTCACCTCTGCAGGGTCACTTGCCATCTTCAATGACAATTTGACGGTCTCGCAGCCTGAATCCTGCTCGATCTGGAGTGGCAAACACTCTCTCGTTTGCTGAACCTACCTAAACCAAGGATTTTAGACAGCAGGACATCGCCCCACCTGAGACGTGAATTGATGCTATTTTCAGAAGCATGAATGTAAAGGAATAGGGGCAGGGAGATTGTGGCCAGAGGACCAAGGGCCCTGTGACCAGTTCAGGGAAGGGGGACACTGCCCTGTCCAGGCAAAAGCAAGGGGACACTGGAAATGAGGGTGATGGAAAGACCCTCTGCTTGACGCTTTGGAGGCAAACTCGCGCAGAACCAAATGAGCCTTCAGTCGGCGCTGGCTCACTTACTAGGAACAGTAGCTGTGAGCCAGGTGAGGCAATGGGAATAGCGCAGGTCAGATCCAGGTGTGTGTCCCCGAAGAGCCCAGAGGGGAGGAGCAGAGCTGCCTCGTGCCAGCTGCTCACAGAGGGTCTGTGCACTTACCCAGTCCTCAGAAATGCAGCGGGTATGACGAGGGCCACTGTGTCGGTAGAGGGTTAGCGTGGGGTCTCAGGGAGGCCAAGTGAAGCTGCGGCGGAGCAGGGCTTACATCACTAATCCTCTGGGCTCACACCTGCCTCTGGCTGGATGCAATGTCCACGAGCCCTCCATTATTCCATCCTGCCGGATGCAGTGAATTCCCTTCACACTTCATCTCTGCCGACTTGCTGGAGTGCAGGATGCTCATGCCTTGAATGACTTGGGCATTCCTCTCACTGGTGACTTAATCAGACCTCTGTGCTTCTTCAGGAATCGGATGGCTGGATTGTTAAAGCACCTTCCCCAGCCTGGCTGGAAAGGAAACTTTACTCAATGTGTGCGTCTAGGGAACAGGCATCCCAGCATGAATTTGGGGGGAATCTATTTTGTTTTTTGAGATTAGGCATCAAGAAGCATCGCAGCGTGTTGGTTAAGAGCATGGAACCTGGAAGCAGAATGTCTGGGTTCAAATTCTGGCTGTGCTCTGGGTCCTGGGGCAACTTAATTAGCTCTGTGTGTCTCAGTTTTTCCATCTGTAAAATGGGGATAATCGAAGCCCCACACCGAAGGGCTGCCCTGAGGCTCAATCCATGATTGGGTTGACGTGTGTAATCAGCAGAGCAGAGCTCATCTACTGGGTTTCATGCCCCGGGAGCCTTCCATACTGCACCTGTGCAGCCCTCTCCACATGCCTGGGGCAGAGGTGTTCAGAATCCTTGGGTTTCGGGAAGGTAATTCTCACTCCCCAGCGCTCCTGGCTCAGCACTCTATTAGTATTTCTGCAATGGAAACTCCACCCTGAGAGGAATCAATAAGCGGTATAAGTAATGGTTCTATAGTCATTTCCAGCCAGAAACTGCTACCCACGGGTCCTATGTCAGTCAGATTTAGCCATCAAATAAGTTCCAGAAAAAGCTTTTCTGTTTATTTTGGATTTCAGGACTGAGGAAGAGGTTTTCATCTTGTCTCGAATGACACTCGTTCCTGGTCCCAGCGACAGGGCCAGGGAGTGGGGTGGGCCATTCGGAAGGCCATATGGGAAAGGGACAGGGGTATTCACTCCAGTGAGGTGCAGACACATGGGCAAGTAGTTAAATGATTCTTTTTTTTAAGATCAAGCCAAGAAAAGACAGCTGGTGGCATAGTCCGGCCCCCCAGGGACTCCACTTGGGCAAAGCAAACATGGTGCCACCTAGGAAACGCTGACACTCACCTGGCCCTCCTGGGAAGCCCCGCCCTGCCCCCTGGGGCTTCCTCCCTTCTCCGAGTGGCTGAGAATCTGAAGTGCGTGGCCACACCCAGACCCCAGGAGAGCCTGGGAAGGAGATAGCTGGAGTCTGAGGTGCCATCCTGGACAGGTCACCAGCCCCTCCTGTGGCAGATATGAGAGATTTCTGCAGCAAAGCCAAAGGCGAGGGTGGAGCCTGAATTACCCACTGGAAGCCCTGACTGCAAAATGTTATAAATAGGTGGAGTAGTAAAAGATAATGCCAAAACTCTTCCATTACATTGAATGAGGGTGAAACTTCCGTTGCTCACTTCCATTGCTGCTACGCTTTGCCCTGCCTGGGTCCCAATGGCCTCTTCTGCGGAGCTGGAATAACAATCATTCATCAGGTGTCTCACCGAGGCAGCTTTTGTCCAAGCTCTAAAATGTATGCTTTCCTCTTTTTTTTTTCCTTTTTACTACTTAAAAGGAACTATAATAACAGGGCAGCCTTCTAACTGACAGGTGGCCTCTATTGCCACACCCCAGATGTTTTAAATGCAGGAAAGCCATCCGGATTATTCTGGGGAGCTGGTCTCGCCACAGGCTGCCGATCACCTGTTTCCCTTCTTTCCTCACGCTGCACCTGACAGGCCCTGGTGGCCTCAGGGAGGGCACGGAGGGTCAGGTCTCTACCCCGTTTCCTGACCAGAGATGTGCACCAATCCACATTGGATGGGGGTGACTCATTACTTCTGAGTCAGAGAGCATGAACAGATCAGAGCAAATGCACCCTCATTACTGGAAAAACGCCCCCAGTAGCCAGCGAACCATGCAGCGCCTTTGTCCACCAAGAACTGCCTATTTCTTATCAAGCTTGAAACACCTGTTTCCCTGGGCTCACAACAACACTTCCCAGGGAGAGAACATCATCCTGCAACAATGTCAGGACAGCCCTGACATGGGTCTAGCTAGGACGGCAGGTGTCTGGGAGGGACCCACAACAGACATGCAGGCAAACATACTCCAGATTCAGTACTCAAACCAGGTTGGATGTTTGGACACTAAGAGGCAGCATCAGACCTGCAGGTCCCCACCCTCTGTGTGCTGCGATCCTCCCTGGGCCCACAACCTTTGCAGGTGGGAAACACAGAGAGAGACGTGTTCCTCTGTTGCCAGGTCTGCCGCACTGGATTCGGTTCTAGGAAAAAGTTTGCTCCCTGCATTAAGATTCTGGTGCTATCTTTCATCGGAAGGCGCAGGCATGCAACTCTTTTGGCCTTAATTTCCGCTTCTTAAGAGCTATTCCTGGGATCACAGGGAAAATCAGATGCTGTGCTCCACCCATTCCACTAGCTACACCCCAAAGTCAGATTTGTTGTTTTTCGCCTTACTTGGTGGGCATAGTAGACAGAATAATGACACCTCACCCCAAAGAGGCCCATGTCCTAACCCCGGGACTTGTGAATCTGTTACCTTATGTGGCAACAGGGACTTTACAAGTGGGATTAAATCAAGGACCTTGAGGAGGGAGATTTCCCTGCGTTATCCAGGGGTGCTCAAGGCCAACACAAGCGTCCTTATAAGAGGGAGGCAGAAGGGTCAAGGTTAGAAGAAGGCAATGTGACAACAGACGCTGTTCTTGGAGTGATGCAGCCATGAACCTCTAGAGCTAGAAGTGGCACGAATTCTCCCCCGGAGCCTCCAGAAGCCACCAGCCCCTCCCACGCCTGGATTTAACCCCTTTAAGCCTCATTTTGGAATCTGACCTCCAGAATGGTAAGAGAATAAATTCGTGCTGTTTTAAGCCACTGTGTTTGTGGCATTTCGTTACAGCAGCCACAGAAAATTAATAGTGGCCATACTCCGAACGCTGAGGGTTGTCTGTTTGTTTTTTTTTCTTGGGGCACGTGCACCAAGCAGCACAGCTTGCGGGATCTCACTTCCCCAGCCAGGGATCGACCCCAGGCCCTGGAAGTGAAAGCGCCAAATCCTAACCCCTAGACTGCCAGGGAATTCCCCGAACATTGAGTTTTAACAGAAACCTGCTGGACATCAAGTTTTATCCATGGGCAAGTGTGGGCTGAGAATGAGACCATGGAGTGCTCTCAATCCAGATTTGAAGCCGTCCTTCTATTCCCCCTCACTCACAACCCTCACCCATAAGGCGGCGTTAGCCCTACCAGCTCAGTGGCTTCTGGCAGGATAAAAATTCAGATACTAGGTGGAGGGCGCCTCCCTGGTGCTAAGCTGAGGCCTCTCCAAACGGGAGATCTGCTACAAGCAAGCAGAATGTGAGCAGGACGCAGTCTCTGTGAGCTCCCCCAAACCCGGCAGCGGGACGTCTGCACTCCTGACACCCTGAGATGCCTTGTCTGCATCTCAGAGAGGGAAGGGACCCGGCCTGGGCTTCGGAAGAACTTGACATCCACACTGTTTTTACATCACGGCTTCCGTCACTCCACATCCACCAGCTCCGAGAGGGAGGAAGGCACGATTATGCCTCCTCTCACCCAAGGCAAAGGGAGATCCAGAGGTCTGCAGGCAGCCAGGCCAGGGTCCTGGACGAGGCCACAAGACCGACAGGACGTCACTGTCCTCAGGGACCTCCCCCCCACCCCCCCCAGCATGTCCTCCGGCACAGGTGGGGCATCCTGAGCTTTCCCAGAACCTTATCCGACTTCCTCCCTCGTCTCAGCCCTCAGGTGGGAGCTGGCAGCTTCCTTCCTTTCCATTGATGTAGGCAGATGAGCCTACTGATCTTCATTCCTGGCAGCCCACTTGGCCTTTGGATGCCATTTTCCAAATGCCTTTCCGAGGCTCAGCCCTAGCCTGGAGCCACGGCCTCTGGAGGGTGGGCGATTAGTGAGGGAACAGCAGTCCCAACCGGCTGCCTGTTTTCAGCCCTCCTTGGGGCTGGGCCAGGGCCTTGCCTGTGTTCTCCTTCAAGTCCACATGGATCTTGGGAGGTAGACACTCACCCCAGGCCCGTTTTAGTGACAAGCTAAGTGCCTGGGGAGGGTTATAGATGGGCAAAAGGCTGGTGTCTGAATCCAGCTCCAAATCCAGAGCCCAAGCGTGTAGAAGCTACCCTGCAGCTTACTCCTGAACTGCCAGCTTCTTTCAGCTCCCGAGCACAGTATCCTTGTCCCTGCCCCTGTGTATCTCTGCTGAGCAACTGCTGAGGAGAACAGCATCTCCAAGAGTATTGACACCGGCAGACCTTCTCCAGTGTGTCAGAGATGCCCACGGGGGGCAGAGGGGGCCCCTGGGATGAGCCTCCTGGTTCCCGGCCAGGGCAGCAGTTACTGTCCAGAGCCTGAAAACGTGTGAAGCCACTGTTACCCCAGAGCGGTGTTGCAGGAGAGAACAGTGGGGCGTGGGAGGATGGTCATGTCCCTGACACGGCCGCCAAGCATGGGTTCTCGGCTTCGCACAGGAAAGAATTCAAGAGCGAGCCATAGTGAACTGAAAGAGGGTTTATTCAGGGAGATACACACTCCGCAGACAGAGTGTGGGCCACCTCAGAAGGCGAAAGGTCCCAAAATATGGGGTGGTTAGTTTTTATAGGGCTGGGTAATTTCATAGGCTAAGGAGTGGAAGGGTTATTCCAACTATTTGGGAGAAGGGGCAGGGATTTCCAGGAGTTGGGCCACCGCCCACTTTTTGGCCTTTTATGGTCAGCCTCAGAACAGTCATGGTGCCTATAGCTGTGTCATTTAGCTCAGGGGTCCCCAACCCCCAATACCAGTCTGCGGCCTGTTAGGAACTGGGCCGCACAGCAGGAGGTGAGTGGCAGGCATGCGAGCGAAGCTTCACTGCCTCTCCCCATCGCTCCCCGTCGCTGGCATCACCACCTGGACCATCCCCCACCCCACATCAGTGGGAAAACTGTCTTCCACGAAACCGGTCCCTGGTGCCAAAAAGTTGGGGACTGCTGATTTAGCATGCTGATGTATTACAATGAGCATATTCTGAGGCTCAAGGTCTAGTGGAAGTCAATCACCCTCCATCCTGGACCTAGTCGGTTCTAACCAGTTTATGTTGTGTCCTCAACGGCTGTCATTCTTTTATTTATTTATTTATTTATTATTTTTTGCGGTACGCGGGCCTCTCACTGCTGTGGCCTCTCCCCTTGCGGAGCCCAGGCTCCGGACGCGCAGGCTCAGCGGCCATGGCTCACGGGCCCAGCCTCTCCGCGGCATGTGGGATCCTCCCGGACCGGGGCACGAAGCCGTGTCCCCTGCATCGGCAGGCAGACTCTCAACCACTGCAGCACCAGGGAAGCCCTGTCATTCTTTTAAATGTTGTGCCCTGCCCTTCCTGTCTCAGTGGGAGTAAATTAAGACCACCCAGAAGAGAACAAGCAAAGGCTGCTCATTCAGAGATGAGCATCGGCCACCATCACTTGTGCTTGATGGAGACTTACAGGCAGGCAGGGGAGGGGGAAAGCTTTATTATTATTATTATTATTTATTTATTTATTTATTTTAGGCTGGGTTTATTTATTTTAGGCTGGGTTCAGTCTTCGTTGCAGTGTGCGGGCTTCTCATTGTGGTGGCTTCTCTTGTTGAGGAGACGGGCTCTAGGCACGCGGGCTTCAGTAGTTGTGGCACGTGGGCTCAGTAGTTGTGGCTTACTGTCTCTAGAGCGGAGGCTCAGTAGTTGTGGCGCACGGGCTTAGTTGCTCCACGGCATGTGGGATCTTCCCAGACCAGGGCTCGAACCCGTGTCCCCTGCATTGGCAGCCGGATTCTTAACCACTGCGCCACCAGGGAAATCCAGGGGGAAAGCTTTCAAGTAGAAAACAGGGCAGGCTCCAGGGGGCCCTGATGGAGGCTGTCACCACGGGGACACTGGGGCAGGTTCACCTCCTATGTGATTGGCTAGTGGAGCGAAGTTGACTTTCTTTGATTGGTCCTAAATTAGAGGTGGGGACAAAAGTCAGGGAAGCGGACTCTCATTGACCAAGTTGTGACCATTCTTGGTCCCAGAGGTTATGGGTCATTCCCCTGTCCTCTATGGTCTGGCTGTTATCCGTACAGGGGAAGAAAAACTTTTTCTCTACCTTGTTATGTTCTGTTATTGGGGCCCGATACTAAAGCCGTTAGCAGGAGGCCAGCGTTTACTTCGTACGTGTACGGAAGCCAGCTCACAAAGCAGCTGGCTCGTTAAATGGTTAAAATGAAAGACTGGTACTCCTAACTTAGTAGGGAAAATGGAGAGGGGAGAACAGCTCCTGTGGGCTCTCTTTTCTATGAAATAGTTTTCTTTAGGAAAAACAAGTGAGGTTTTTTTATTTTATTTTATTTTTTTTAAGTTCTAATCATCACTCCTCCTTCCCATTGTCTTTTTTTTTTTTTTTAAGGGAACGCTATTTATTTATTTATTTTTGGGTGTGTTGTGGCTTCGTTTCTGTACACAGGTCTTCTCCAGTTGCGGCGAGTGGGGGCCACTCTTCATCGCGGTGTGCGGGCCTCTCACCGTCGCGGCCTCTCTTATGGCAGAGCACAGGTTCCAGATGCACAGGCTCAGTAGTTGTGGCTCACGGGCCTAGTTGCTCCGCGGCACGTGGGATCTTCCCGGACCAAGGCTCGAACCCATGTCCCCAGCATCGGCAGGCAGATTCTCAACAACTGCGCCACCAGGGAAGCCCGACAAGTGAGTTTTTAGGGGAACCGGATGGGAGAAAAATTGTGATAATGTTTGTTTAAACAGGTATAAATGGTCTTTCTGTCTTCAGGGCCATAAAACGCCCCCAGAGAAGGGATTTATGGAGCCTCATTTCCCAGAAGTTGCTGCTTTTAGCCAGGTAAGGGGAGCGCCAAGGAGGCTGTTTTCTGCATCTGTTGAATCTCAAGTGTCTGCAGCTTAAAATAGCGTTTATGCCGACTCTGGGGTCCCGAGTCGGTCCGTACATCTGTTTGTGTATGCAGTCCCTCACCATCCTCAAGATGAGGAGACCGAAACTCAGAGATGTGAAACATCCTTACCCAAGTTGTCCATCCGTTGGGTGGTGTAGCCGTCCTGCTTCGGGATCCTTTCATGGGGTCAGCCCTCTCTCCCAGGGTGCAACCGGGATGGCGGAAGGATGGCTTCACAGAGAAGAATCCTACCCATCCATCCACCCACCCACTCACACACCAGGGTTTAGCAGGAATCAATATGACACAGGCCCTGATTTTGAGTTGTCCACCCTCTAGTCTAGTGGGAGACAGACTCATAAAGAGTTATTGATGTTATATTTAAAATTCCAATCATTTCTTTTGTAGAATATCTGCCCATCCATCTACTTCCTAGAATAGAATATTCAGCCAATGGTGATAAACACTCACCAAGTTAGTAGTTCGGAGCAATCTCTATTTTCCTATTTATTACATTCTATACTTTCCAAATCGCCTACCTTCAGAATTTATTATTTTTATAATGGGAGTAGGGAGTTTTTTTCTTTTTTTTTTTTTTTTT
>RJWK010030200.1:0-24863 GCA_004363435.1 Platanista minor
CGCAGGCTCAGCGGCCATGGCTCACGGGCCCAGCCACTCCGCGGCATGTGGGATCTTCCTGGACCGGGGCACGAAACCTGTGTCCCGAAATTATATTTTTATATTGACAGTCTCTTAGGATGAAACAGAGTAAACAGATACTTTCTTTAAGGTTAATGTGTCTCAACTCCCTTTCCAAATCATAAGAATAAAGAATTTAGCTAGAGCTGGAATAATTCAAAGTTATCTAGGACAGGGATTTTTGAATCCATATCAGGGTACTTTTCTTTTTACAGTCACGCCTCATAACATTTACTAAAGCTGGTACCTGACCTAATCCCTAGGACCCAGGAAGACAGATCTGATTGTGATAAAACAGCCCTTCAGAAAATAACAGTCTATCTTTGGAACTATTTGAAGAATGTTTCAGAACTACATTATATAGTTATTATATACTGAATGATATACTGAATTATATACTGAATCCTAGGGGATTCAGTAGATTTCCATTAATGGGTAGGATAGATTTCCTGGAAAGTAAACACACCACCAGCTTGAGAGGCCAAGATGCTTAGATATTTACTCAACCTGACCATTTTTATGCCAGCTAAATTTTCCAATTCATTACGTTCTTGTGTCCACATTATTTACTTTTTTACTCAATGGGAGGCACTCATTAGAAGCCTGAATGTCTGGATTAGAAAATTCAGGCTGCATTACACTACTCTTCTATGCGCTATCCAATTCATTTAGGGATGGTCATCTTCATCAAAAGAAAAACACCAAGTTTTCATCTTCTTAATGCTGTTAGATGACAATCCATTGAATAGGAGTTTTTCCCTTTGTATTTTGAGTAAAGAGACCAACACTATTGATTGTTTAATGATTAATATTGTCCTCTTTACCATTTATCCTATGGAGATAATTTTGGGGGGGAGCAATCAATTCCTATTTCAAATAGAATCTAAAGGTACACAGTAATAAGGATTAGAACAAGGGAAACAGAGATGGAGTAACCTTGTGTCATCCTAAGGCTAAAACTTTTTATTCTCACTGTCTGATAAGAAGCTTCACCATCGATTATGGAAACAATCATCAATAAAACACTTGCTTGGATTGCTCATGGGAGGCTATTATGGTCCTCTATTATGGTTGATGGTTGTGGGGGAGGCATCTATGGAGAACAGCTATCACAGAGGCTGCAGAGCTGCCTTCTCAGTTTGATAGATTGTACCAGGAATCCTGGATGAGTGAAGAGGTGAGAATTATAAATTGAGCTGAGGGAACTCTACATTAAAGACATTTTATAAATTTTTAAAATCAACTATTACAAATGGCAGAGGAAGTCCCAGGGCATAGTTCTTTGGGTCTCTAATTGTTATATATTTAAGGACATACTTGATCACACAATCATTGGCTTCTATTGATTTTACTTTGGCTGCCATTGGGTATGACAACTTCATAGCCAAGGGCCTTCCTTTTAGGTTATACTGTTTCGCTTTATGGAGAAGTTTGGCAATGCATCTTAGCACATTAAAGTTTCTAAGAAACTCCCTAGGAAAAACATCTGTTCACCTTTGTTTAAGATCTCAGATTTATTTGTTCACCGAAGTCATTTATGGAATTAATGTCTGAAATAGTCTCTAGAAAATACTTAGGAAACTGATAAAAATGTTCATTAGAGCTTTTATTGTAAAACCATCTGAAGAGGTTTAGGTAAATATGAGCTCTTCACAGTAAATTTCAGTTCCACTTGGCTTAAAACACTGTTCTGTTGTAGCCAACCACCTTTTAAACTTACACCTCAGTAATTTGATACAGCTTTTCAGTGATACAAATGAATGCTCCTCTGTCATAGCAGATAAGGTTAATTGTTATCCTCTACATTGATGACAAGGTCGTATTCCAGGTAGTAAGTCTACTTCTAACTACTTCTACCACGCCCCCACCCCCCCCAAGGAAACCTTATACTCAAGCCAAAATTGCTTTGCAATAAGATTATCTTCAGCATGTAGAATGATAGTATACTTTGCAGATGTTAAGTTATTTAATTTACTAGGCCTTTATCTTGGTGACCACACTGAAATTTGCTTTTTTCAAAACTTAAGTTTCATAAGAGGCATATTGAGGTCTTTTTATATTAGAAGACACTTTTGACTTAAAAAAATTAGAATAAAATAATGATCTCCATTCTTTAGTAGCTATTCAAAATACCGAATTCAGACCTGATGATGCATTTTGACAGTAATATTGGCAAACTAAGATGTAATCAGAATAAGGTTATCATGGTGATAGTGGTCTAAGAAATGCATCTTCATTGAAGGAATTGGAAAAGAAGAAAGGTATTTGGAGGGCAGTCATGGAAGGAGTACATGTTTTATGGTTGCTTCAGAAAACCTATCGAGCACCATCTTTTGGAAATTGTATAATTTGAATTCACAGAAGGAATTATTTCCTATGTATTAAAATTCTCTAAATTACATTAAATTGCATTGCAAAGAAATAAGTTCTCTGTCACTGGGAGTTTTTAAGCAATTGTTGAATAATGTACATCAGAAATTCTGTCTGTACTAGAATTTCTCAACGCATTTTATAGGAAATTAGCTTTTGTAATGTTAATGGTTGTTAATTGTGAAAGAAAAGATAGATTCTGTAGTCAAATAAGTTTGAATTAAAGTTAAACAGGCATTTTTACTAAAGTTCTCAGAGTCTTATGTGCTTATATGGTTTATGAATCTGAAGACATAATTTCTTTGACTAGGTCAGCAATTCTTCTTATAGGATTAGCCTGTCATGGAACACAATTTAGGAAACTTCGGGTAATTATGTTGATCTCTAAAGTGATGCTACTTAAAGTATGGACTAATGCCCAATTCATAAATTGTTAATTACAGATTTATAACATGATAGATTCAGAAACTAAAAGTAATCAGTTGAAATCTTCTATAGCAATTAGACATTGCCATGACATCCAAGTAGGTGATTATTAGACTTTTGTTGAATAAGGTATAGGCCAATTAGAGTATTATCCAGCTTTTGTGGTGATTTCTTGTGTCATGAAGTGCAAACTAGTCAGCTTAGTAGGATCATTTAATGGTCCTCAACAGATTGAAAGAAAAAGACTTATTCATCATCGCAGGTAGTTTGAGAAGCACTGCTCTAAAGTTCCTTCTGTTTTCTAAAAGTCTGTTCATCTCTTACACTTAACATAGGTAGTGTCTTTTCTCATTTAAACATTTATAATCTGATTAATATTCAAGTATTATAATGTATATAAAGCACAGTTAATTATAGAATTCAGTTTAAATGCACTAGGGTCTGACTTTTATTTACTTCTAAGGAAATCTTAAAAATCAAGTGTTTATCATTTTTAGAATTCTAAAGTATTATGTAACTAACTATTTTGTTGTTTTATTAAGTGATGATTTCTATTCTAAATTGCATATTCCAAAGCCATAGCTATAGCTCATGTTTCCACATAACTGTGTATATCTTTTATTATAATTCATGTAATTTTAAAGCTTTTGTTGTTTTGCAGGTTTCTGCTTTCTTAAAAACTTCTATTAAAAACATTTTCACCTGTCTCGTTCTGTGAGATAGTTATTTCTCAATTATCTGTATAAGCGAATTTGAGCTTAGATGTAAAAGGGACAGTTATGCCATAGCATAAAGAGTCTGTGCCTCTTCCCACCCTTTGGATTAGATAACTTTTTCTGTAGTTAAGTTTATCAAATACTTCAATAAGTGATTACATATGTTAATGAAATAACTTCTAAAGTGATCTAGATTCTGAATCAAGAATTTTCTTCTTATTGTTCTTCATAAATGACAGACTATATACTATGGACCAATATATAGTTCCTGTAAAGAAAAGGAAGAAATTATTTAAAACACACAAGCACACACTGCATGAGGTAACATCTTGAAAAAAGAAGGTGGGTTTACTAATGAAAAAAATTAAAGTTGGATATCAGAGTGCCTGCCACTAATTGTAAAATCTTCATCATATCTTCTCTATACCCAGTTTTCTAATCTGTCAAAAAGTGGTACTGATGTTCCTCCTCTTCCTCCAGCCCCTATCCACACACATCCCTCACAGGTCTTTAGGAGAATAAAATTAGAAGACATGTGTGAAATGCTTTAAAATAATGTAGTTAAACATCATAGCTTGCCTTGATAGTTTTCCAGTAATCCGAAAGTAAATGTGCTCTTCTTTTTAGTTTGTTGTATTTCCATGTATGATAAGCAAACACAGATAAGCTTCGTGTTTGAAGTGTCTGGGGTACTAAACTGGACAAACTTCATGTAATTGGTTTGTTATTGCTAAAAAACAATGATGATATGGTATAGAAAAGTATGAGTTGAAAAGATATGAAAATTTGGCTCTCATATTAATTCTTTCTATAAAGATTTCCAATGTATTAGATCTTTTGGAGCCCCAAATTTTCCACATGTAAAAATGACAGAAATGGAGTTATTCGTATCTAAGGCTTTTTCTGTCTTTAGCAGATCTTGAGTTAGAGATCTACAGACTCATACTACAAAATTATTATTTTTTTTTCATCTTTATTGGAGTATAATTGCTTTACAATGGTGTGTTAATTTCTGCTTTGTAACAAAGTGAATCAGTTATACATATACATATGTTCCCACATCTCCTCCCTCTTGCATCTCCCTCCCTCCCACCCTCCCTATCCCACCCATCCAGGTGGTCACAAAGCACCGAGCTGATCTCCCCGTGCTATGCGGCTGCTTCCCACTAGCTATCTATTTTACGTTTGGTAGTGTACATATGTCCATGCCACTCTCTCACTTTGTCACAGCTTACCCTTCCCCCTCCCCATATCCTCAAGTCCATTCTCTAGTAGGTCTGTGTCTTTATTCCCGTCTTGCCCCTAGGTTCTTCACGACATTTCTTTTTTTCTTAGATTCCATATTTTTTAAATGGACCACAAGATGGCGTTTGTAGCTAATGAGTTTTCTGTGTTAACTCTGTTGCAGTCATTGAAGTATTTGCAGTATTTACAAATCCAAACTTATTACTTATGTTCTTGAGAGATATGTAAAAGTAATTTTAGAAAAAAATATGCAAATCTTGTTATTTTGAAGTTATTGACATTTCTCAAATTATAAGTTGGCAGGTTATTCTGAATTTAGACTTTTTCAAAAATGAAATTTAATGAATAATTTTGAGCCATTGCAAAATAATAGAAGTTGCTTTCCATTTGTAACATAATCTCTAATTTCTTTCTGGATTGATTACATTTCAGAAAAATGTTTAAATATGCAGCTCCTGAAAGTTTTCATTACTGTTTGGATCTTAGGTTTAGATGATAAAAAAAAAATTACTAAAATGTTACACACTCCATTGCCCTCATTTTAGGCATGGCCTACAATTTTTATAATGTAATTTATTTTGCAGTGATGTTGGCCTAGTATGGAGATGTTTACATATTTGAGCTTCAGTGTTTCCTCAAATGTAGGTGATGTCATCTGTGCCCAAGATCATTTGAGACAGCATTAAAGTACGTAAAGGACACTCAGTCATATTTCTCAGTTTTAGTTTATTAAGAGAAATGCAATTATTATGGCACTGTCTAAAAGATACTTTTAGATTAGTAGGAAAACTAGAAGCAGAACAACTTTGACTTAATATGGAAATTTCTGTTTTAAAAAGGGGTACATGGTAAGGTTTGGCTTTTATTACATTTTACAATAATAGACATCATTGTTATTGTTTTAGGCAAATATATGGTTATTTTACTTTATTAGCAGAGATATATAGATAATATTTTATTAATTTGACTTATGTGATAATTTGGATGAGACCAGGTTTTCTATTAGCTGTTCCATGAACAGGGTGGTAGCATTACCTATGGCGATATCAAACTTTATGTTGGCATTATCATCTGGTGGCTAAGAGCATGGGCTTTGGACAGGCATAACTTGTGACTTTTAAGCTCAGAGACCTTGAAGACTTTTCGTTATTTCAGTGGACCTCAGCATCCTTATCTATAAAGTGCTAAAAATAATAGTATATACATCAGTTTTATTTGGTGTTAAAATATATATGTACACATATGTATGTATGTATATAATGGAATAAAGAAAGATGAAAGGAAAGTCTTAGAAGCAAAATTTAATATTCCCAGTAAGTCACTAAAAGTAAATCATTTTGAAGCTTTTATACTCATAAATACCTTTCCAGAAGTCTCAACTAGTTTATCCCTTGAGCCACTACTTATTTTACTTGAGCCCGAAATAGCCAATACAGAAAATATGTTTGAAAGCTGCTGGATAGATAAGTAAATAAATAAGTAAAATATATGTTAAGTTCTTAATGCAGTGCCTAGCACATAATAATATTTTCAAATACTACTACTGCTACTATTACTACTAATAGTTTACATTTATCAAAATGTAAACTATTAGTAGTAATAGTAGCAGTAGTAGTAATTGAAAATATTTCTCATGTATTTCTGAATCTTACCTTTGGAAATTATTTATAGTGACAATTACCTTATAAATATCAAATACAGAGGGGAGAGGTAAAATGTTATGTTTGATGCCTTTCCACACTGTGTCAAGCCAAATAGAGCAAGGCATATTTACAAATTGTATGTGATCTCATTTGCCAACTTTTTTTTTCATTTTTAAAATTTTTATTTAAGTATAGTTGATTTACAATGTTGTGTTAGTTTCAGGTGTACAGCAAAGTGATTCAGTTATACATACATATATTTTTTTTTTTTTCAGATTCTTTTCCCTTATAGGCTATTACAAAATATTGAGTGTAGTTCCCTGTGCTATGCAGTAGGTCCTTGCTGGTTATCTATTTTATATATGGTAATGTGTGTATGTTATTCCCAAACTCCTAATTTATCCGACCCCCCACTGCTTTCCCCTTTGGTAACCATAAGTTGGTTTTCTATGTCTGTGGGTCTATTTCTGTTTTGTGTATAAATTTATTTGTATCTTTTTTTTTTTAAGATTCCATATATAAGTGATATCATATGATATTTGTCTTTTTCTTTCTGGCTTATTTCACTTAGTATGATAGTCTCTGGGTCCATCCATGTTGCTGCATATGGCATTATTTCATTCTTTTTTTATGGCTGAGTAATATTCCATTGTGTATATATACCACATCTTCTTTATCTGTTCGTCTGTCAGTGGGCATTTAGGTTGCTTCCATGTGTTAGCTCTTGTAAATAGTGCTGCAGTGAACATTAGGGTGCATGTATCTTTTTGAATTATGGCTTTCTTCAAATATATGCCCAGGAGTGGGATTGCAGGATCATATGGTAGCTTTATTTTTAGTTTTTTAAGGAACCTCCATACTCTTCTCCACAGTGGCTGTACCAATTTACATTCCCACCAACAGTGTAGGAGGGTTCCCTTTTCTCCACACCCTCTCCAGCATTTATTATTTGTAGACTTTTTGATGACGGCCATTCTGACTGGTGTGAGGTGATACCTCACTATAGTTTTGATTTGCGTTTCTGTAATTGTAATTAGTGATAATGAGCATCTTTCCATGTGCCTTTTGGCCATCTGTATGTCTTCTTTAGAGAAATGTCTATTTAGATCTTCGGTCTGCCTCTTTTCTGATTGGTTGTTTGTTTTGTTGATATCGAGCTGTATGAGCTGTTTGTATATTTTGGAGATTATTCCCTTGTCGGTTGCATCATTTGCAAATATTTTCTCCCATTCTGTAGGTTGTCTTTTCGTTTTGTTTATGGTTTCCTTTGCTGTGCAAAAGCTTTCAAGTTAATAATTAGGTTGCATTTGTTTATTTTTGTGTTGGCCACTTTAGGTTCTAGGATGAAAGTTAACAGACACACATGGTCCAACCCCCCTATGCTATGAATGGGCGAATAGGCCCAGAGAGATGAAAAGATTTGCCTGAAGTCAGACTGTGGAACAGAACCTCTTCATATCCCACCATCTTGAGAAAATATTGATTCTTAAATGTGGAAGTTTTCATTGGAAGCTATATCTACAGGAACACCATTTTTGTTATCATTCATTCTTTAGAAAACTTGATCACATCTGCTTGTGGGATCACTACCTACTTATGAGAACTAAAGAGACATTTACCTTCTCTAATGGCAAAATGTCATCACTACTTTACTGGGGTAGCAAGAGATTTACTTTCAAGAAGAGTTTTGGAATTAAAACTTATTTTCTACATATTCTGTTTGTGTATTTGAGAAGTTTTTAAGAATGTGTTTTGGGACAAAAGGGCTTTTGTTTGCCTGTCAGGCCTGTTTGCCCTAGTCCTGGCTCACTTTTCTAACAGTACAGCCTCTTTCCCAGTCCTGCCCTTCATAGAGAAGCTACAGTTTTTGGTCTTTGTCTACAAACTGGAGCCACCTGGAAAAAAGTGTGCACTGCATTCTCAGTTAACGAGGATTTGTGATCAACTTGCTTTCTGGTCACCCAACATCCTGCCAATAAATATGTTCAACATATTTATGGACTTACTTTTACTGCAGTGGAAGCGTGGGGCACTAGAAAAGAGTGCTGGACTCAATGGGTCACAGTTCCCTTAACTATAAGATGCAATTACTTGAGTTTGTCAAAGTATTGTTGTATCAAATAAAATAATGTGTATGGAAAATCATGACACATTATTCAACTAGAAGTGGAATTGTTGATTCTCTTATGACAATATGAGAATCTAAAGCTAGAATGAGCTGATGGGTATGATTGAAGGTCAGGCCACCCGTGACACTGGGTATTTTTGATTGTTACTCTAATTTTGATATTAGTTTGCTTTACTAATTATAATGATTTAAAAGTGGGAAAAAAATCAATTCCTTGATAGAAAACAGTGAGAAGCCAAATAACAGTACCACATTTTTTTCAAATAATTGTTTTAACATCTTTTTTTAAAATAAATTGATTTATTTTTTAAATTTATTTTTGGCTGTGTTGGGTCTTCATTGCTGCGCGTGGGCTTTCTCTAGTTGCAGTGAGCCGGGCTACTCTTTGTTGCAGTGTGTGGGCTTCTCATTGAGGTGGCTTCTCTTGTTGCAGAGCACGGGCTCTAGGCACACAGGCTTCAGTAGTTGTGGCAAGTGGGCTCAGTAGTTATGGCTCACGGGCTCTAAAGTGCAGGTTCAGTAGTGGTGGCATACGGACTTAGTTGCTCCATGGCACGAGGGATTTTCCCAGACCAGGGATTGAACCCGTGTCCCCTGCGTTGGCAGGCAGATTCTTAACCACTGCACCACCAGGGAAGTCTGCAGAAATACATTTTTTAAAAATATAATTTACAATTATAAGGAAGTTTCACACTAGATTTTGAGATTTTTTTTATTGTCATTTTGATGATTCTTTATATCCTCCAATTATCACAGTCCTGGATGCAGTGAATACTGAACTAAACTATTTATGTGGTATAAACAATCCATTTCTTGACTTTTTACTTAGTTTTTCATACTCAGAAATCCAAGAAAAGCAAGAAAGACTAAAAAGATTTAAGGAGTTGTAGAGATTATCATTCATTATTTTAAAATAGATTTATGTACATTAACTGGGTAAATGAGCAACATATCAGGTAATAGGTTAATGTTAAACATTGGCAGGAGGAGGCATTTAACATATTTAGTTGGTAAAAACATCTGCTATCAAAATTCCAAAAGAAGATTGGTAGCTTCAGGAGTTACACAGTTCACAGCATGTCCTCAGTTTTGTAGATCCAGAAATCTGATGGTCAGCAACCTGAGTGGGGATCAGGCTTTTATAGCAAAACTTAACATTAGCAAATTTAGGGATCAATAGAAGCCAGGATGTCAATTGATTAATATTCATATTGAAAAATGCAGTGTTTATGATGAGCAGCATACTTGCATCAGTAGTAAAGAACATTTCTTCTCTATGGTCTCTGCATTTACTGAGCACTTACTATATGCCTGGCATGTATTAACTCAGTCATCTTCAAAGGGTATACATACTCCTGGAAATACATAAAAATTTCCAAGAGGTATGTAAGGAATCAATTTCTACACACTCAACCTGCATATATACTCTTTCCCAAAAGTTGATCCCCCTGGGACTTCCCTGGTGGCGCAGTGGTTAAGAATCTGCCCGCCAGTGCAGGGGACATGGGTTCGATCCCTGATCCGGGAAGATCCCACATGCCGCGGAGCAACTAAGCCTGTGTGCTACAACCACTGAGCCTGCACGCCACAACTACTGAAGCCCATGCACCTAGAGCCCATGCTTCGCAACAAGAGAAGCCACCGCAATGAGAAGGCTGCACACCTCAACGAAGAGTAGCCCCTGCTCGCCACAACCAGAGAAAGCCCAGATGCAGCAACAAAGACCCAATGCAACCAAAATAAACAAGTAAATTTATTAAAAAAAAAAAAAGTTGATCCCCCTGCAATTATGCATTTTTTTTACTCACCTGCCCTCCAAAATGGTCCTTCTTCCACTATGTAAAAGAAAGGTGTCTCATCTTGATGGTCCAGTGACTTAATAAATGTATCCTGGTGGTCATTCAAGAGATTGGTTATTTTCTATTTGCTGATGAATGGCTATACCTCTTATCAGGTTTGTAATATCGCAGACGTACTTAACCGTTTGATCCTCAGCTTTCTCATCTATAAAATAAGATTCATAGTAGTTATTGTGAGTTTTAAAGAAGTTAGTAATATGTGATAAAACAACCATTATAACGCCTGACTAAATATTCATGTAGACATTCAGCCGTCGTCATGATACTTCTGTTGATTTTCTGTGCTAGTGTTCTACAATCTGTATTTCAAAATACATAAATTGTTTTTCTGCCTTTTGTATGGTGGATGGTAGGGAGATAGTTAAGTAGCTAATTTGTTTCTTTTTTTCCCTTTTTTTTTTTTTGCATAAAGCTGGTCTTTATTGATATACCCTCAAAGTTAAACAGCTTGTTACTGAAGTGAATTGCCTTGAAGTCATTGAATAGTGCACGTACACACACACACACACACACACACACACACACACACACACACAAAGTTATCACCACCTGAAAACAATGGCAGAGGCAGTAATTATATAATATTAATGAGCAATATCACATACAACTGGATGTGCCAGTTTCTAACGTAGCTGAGTTGATTCTCAGTAATGGTTTTCTTGAAATGACCTGGCCCCCACAGAAGTACCTTCAGGTTCAACAGCCCATGTAAAATATAATAAATGCATAAATAATTTAGCAAGGGAAATAGGTAGCATTATGGCCACACTTCTGTGCCGCTCTTATTTAAAAGCCTGGCAGCTTGGTAGTTAGAAACCACTATATCCAGGGGTGTTGTAATTCACTATTTGCTTGGAGTTGAAATGAGGCAGAGGAGAGCTCCAGGCCCCTAGCTCATTTTTTATTTTTATTTATATTTATTTATTTATTTACATCTTTATTGGAGTATAATTGCTTTACAGTGGTGTTAGTTTCTGCTTTATAACAAAGTGAATCAATTATACATATACATATGTTCCCATATCTCCTCCCTCTTGCGTCTCCCTCCCTCCCACCCTCCCTATCCCACCCATCCAGGTGATCACAAAGCACCAAGCTGACTCCCTGTGCTATGCGGCTGCTTCCCACTAGCTATCTATTTTACGTTTGGTAGTGTACATACGTCCATGCCACTCTCTCACGCTAATTTGTTTCTTTTACCATGTCTCACTGTCATTTTTAGGATTTGCTTTAGAAATGAAAATGTTAATTCACAACACTAATCAGCATGGAGGGCTGATCTTCCTTAGACATTTATTAAACTAGGAGAGTTGAAGAATATGGCAATGATAGAAGTTTCATCACGTTAGGATTAATACCATCTTTGGTGCAATTTGGATCCCTTATTTGACAGGAATTCTAAATAAAGAAGACTGCTCAGATTTTTATTTTGAATTTTACCTTGAATATGTTCAAAGATTTTTTAAATGATAGTTTGGCAGAGTTATCAAAAAAGATATGATATCTCCTGAAAGCAGTAATTGCTTTGGCCTGCCCTGCAGGGTTACCAGATAGTAGATAATGTATGGATTTGCAGAAGAGGCCAGAAATCAGGTTCACAAGGGAAACAGGGCTCTTTCCAAAGGAGAACCATGGTTCTCTATCAGCCCTTCAATCCCAGTTCACAGTTTTCATTGTTTTGTAAATGTTGTGGATAGATTTTTTTTTTTTTGCGGTACGCGGGCCTCTCAGTGTTGTGGCCTCTCCCGTTGCGGCGCAACAGGCTCCAGACGCGCAGGCTCAGCGGCCATGGCTCACGGGCCTAGCCGCTCCACTGCATGTGGGATCTTCCCGGATCGGGGCACGAACCCGCGTCGCCTGCATTCGCAGGCAGACTCTCAAACACTGCGCCACTTTTTGCAGTACACGGGCCTCTCACTGTTGTGGCCTCTCCCGTTGCGGAGCACAGGCTCCGGACGCGCAGGCTCAGCGGCCATGGCTCACGGGCCCAGCCGCTCTGCAGCATGTGGGATCTTACCAGACCGGGGCACGAACCCGTGTCCCCTGCATCGGCAGGCGGACTCTCAACCACTGCGCCACCAGGGAAGCCCTTCCTTCTTTTTTATACTCAAAATTTGGTGACGGAGATTTTTGAGTATCTATAAAGCTGAATTAAAAATTGTTTTCTTGGCATTGAAAAGAAATAAAATACTAATAACTGCTAATATTTAATGCATTTCTCCATATGATGTTAATTGTAGGTATTTTGTAGATATTCTTCCTCAAGTTGTGGAAATTCCCATCTGTTCCTAATTTGTTGAGAATTTTTTTTTTTAAAGTAAGAAATGGACATTGTAATTTGATAAATATCTTTCCACATCTATTGAGATGATAATAAATTATGTTTAATACAGTCAGTTACATTGATTGATAGTTGAACATTAATCCAATCTTACACTCCTGGGATAAACTCCATTTGGTCATGAAATATAATTCTTTCAATAGATTGCTGGATTTGATTTGCTAAAATTTTGTTTATAATTTTTGCATCTATGTTTATGAGGGATAGTGGTCTGTAGTTTTGTTCTTTTGTAATGTCTTTGTTAAGTTGGAAAGCATTCCTTTCTCTTCAGTTCTCTGGAAGAGTTTGTGTAGAATTAATATGATTCTTCCTTAAGTTTTTGGTAGAATTCACTCGTGAAGCCATTTGGGCCTGAAGTGTTCTTTGTGGAAAGATATTTAACAACAAATTCAAATTCATTTGAATTATCTATTTTTTCTAGAGTGAGTTTTGGTAGTTTGTATCTTTTCATTGGTTTCATTTAAGTTATCAAATGTATAGGTATAAAGTTTTCAATCATATTTTCTTTTTTTCCTTCAGTAGAATTTAAAGGGATGTCACCTCTCTCCTTCCTAACAGTTGGTAATTTGTGTCATCCTTTTATGAACAGTCTGGCTAAAAGTTTATCAATTTTATTAATCTTCTCAAAGATTCAATTTTTGGTTTCATTGTTTTTCTCTTTCATTGAGTCACACTTCTATCTTTTCTGGTTTTTTCCTTCTGCTGCTTACTTTGGTTATAATTTGTTCTTTTTAGTTTTTAAGGTGGAAACTGAAGTCATTTAAGACCCTTTCTTCTTTTCTAATGAAGGTGTTTAGTGGTATAAATTTCTCTTTATGTACTACTTCAGTGGCATTCCAAAATTTTTTATACATTGTATTTTCATTTTCATTCAGTTTAAAATAAAATACTTTCTAGATTACCTTTTGATTTCTTCTTTGACACAGGGCTTATTTATAAGTGTCCTGTTTAGATCTCAAGTATTTGGGGATTTTTCAGATATCTTTCAATTGCTGATTTCTAATTTCATTATGTTCAGAGAACAAACCTCACATGACTTGATTCTTTTTAAATTTATTGAGATGTCTTGTATAACCTGGAATACGGTGTGTTTTGGTAAATGTTTTATATGCACATGGAAAAAAATACATATTCTCTTTTGTTCTGTAGATATATCAATTAGGGCACCGTGATTCGTTTCCTGGGCACATTAATGACTGTCTCACCACCTAGTCCCAGCAGACCATCATAATATAATCATTGCTAATTTTTTGAATACTTACTTTGAGCCAAGCATTCTGCACAGAGATTTATACAGGTTATGTAAATTTAATTTTCACGATTGCTTTACTGGTAAGCATTGTCATTAACCTAATTTATAGCTGAAGAAACTATAATAGAGATTAATCAATTTGCACAAACTCACACTTGATATAGTAGGATTCAAATCTGATTAAGCCATGCTTATATCACTACTCCTCTGTCTAGATGCTTAATGCCTGCCCCCTCAGATCCAAATGGTCCATCTTTCCCTCTACAGTTTATTATAGCTCTGTTTTCTGTCCTGACAATGGGGGAATAGTGGATTATTTCAGCAAACTAATCCATGCTAATTTTTTAACCTTTCATGTTTTCCTCTTATTTTGCAACAGTTTCCCTTATTAAGAATTAAAATATGTAGAAAATGACAGGGATCCTGGCAAGCCTATGGGAGAGAGGAGTAGGGCAGATTGCTATAGGAACAGATACGTAAGGATTTATTAACCCTTCTAACAGTAAAAGTGAACTACTGTTGACCTCCTCATGGTGTGTTTCCATTATTTAGTGCCTTGCTACATGGGAATCCTTCCTTGCATCACAGACAGATCTCCACTTGGAAGAAGCCTCTGAAGATAAATCATAATCGCATTGAAGACTTCTCTGTGATCTTTGGGAGATAACCAAGGTTAACCAAAGTTATTCTTTCTGGATGGGCTGGGTCCTTTCTAAAGTGGACGAAAAGTGTTTCACACTATCTGGAAAACCAACAACTTAAAACTCAGGTGTTCCAGAGCATTCATATGAATTTGGAGATATATATATATATATATATATATATATATACACACACATATATATATACATATATATACATATAAATATTTAGCTTAGTTTTAACTATGTTCTTAAATTTGTATACCAATAATTACACATTAAAAAGTTTTTTTCTTAAATATTTGTCTGTGGAACATGTCATTTTAAATATATTGTAAAGACTCAGTTTTAATAAAAAGTTTAATATGAAATGACTTCTGTGTGTTCTTTTTCTACTAGTAGCTGAAGCCTCTGAAGCAGATTCTAATACGAATCCAGTGTATGTTAACAAGTATACTATGTGTTCACTTTTATTTCATCATAATTTTCTCTGAAACGCTATTTACTTTGATATTTACTTTGATTAGGAATTTACTTTGATTAGGAATTTATTCCTAATAAATAAGAATCAAAAAAAATAGGAATCAAAAAAAATTTGATTAGGAATCTCTTTACTTTGATTAGGAATTCAAAGTAAATATGCAAAAATGATTAAATATTATTAAACATTAATGATAACTTCAAAAGTTGGTTTATTAAAAGTTAAGTAACTGTTTAAAGATTACCAAGATAAATTTAAATTATTTTTTGAGTTACTATTAGAATTCCTTATAGTCATTTTCCGACTAGTAAATTTATTCTTTTTTTTTGCTATTTTTTTTTTACATACCCTTCACAATTCACATCTAGCTTTATTTTTTAATGTACACAGTGTTTATCCAATTTGTTCTCCCATTTATTTGTTAAGGGTCTACTCTTTGTAAGGCACAATTGCAGGTGCTTATGATGATAATGATAAAGACACATTACACTCACTTCATTCTCTAGGCTTACATTCTAGTAATATTTATCATACAGAGTAATTTTATATTCATTTTATGGCTATATTTAAAAATTGAACATATTGGTTAACCTAATATTTGGCAATTTTGGGAAATATATATTTCTCAAGACTTTGAGTAAAGTTTGAGGTATTTAGTCATGCCTGTTACTTTACATGTATGAGTTTAAGTACCATTTGGTTATTAGCACTTAAATAAGTGTCTCACACACACAAACAAACTAGACATTTAAATTATCTTAACTAAAACAAGAGATACACAAACACCTATATAAATATAAAACTAAACATTTTTCTTAAATACTGGCAAGTACAACTTTTAAACCATTTGTGATAAAGAATCTGGCTTCATTTTTTGATGTTTGACTGCTGACAGCTTTTAAGCCTCACCTCCCTTTTCCTCTCCTGCCCCGCGTCTGGACAAGCTGCTAAGGCCAAAAGAGTGCTCCCTCTTTCGGCACTCACAGGAAGTTCAAACCATACAGCCTCCTTCCAGCATACAGGGGCTCACCCTCTAACTATCATAAAAACCCCAAGCCAGCCTCCTTTCCCAGGTCTCAAGACATTTTCAAACAGCCTGAGAGGCCAGCCCTGCTCTCCCCAGGAAGCCTCATTATATGAGTGATAAACATATTCATACCCTGTTGGTGTGTTCATGGCATCACTGGTCTTGACGTACAAAACAAATTTTGGGTGAGAGTCCTTCCTATCAGGATGGCCCCAACCATATTGTTTTGCAAGCCATTTAACCACTCCAAACTTCATTTCCCCATCCGGAGATAATAGTCTTGAACTGAAATGGAGATAATAAGTAGAGATAATAATCTCCAACTCACAGGTTGTTAAATGATACAGAAACTTAGAACACCTGCCAGAGGGAAGTGGTGGTGGGAGTAGAGGAATTAGGTGAAGGTGGTCAAAAGGTACAAACTTCCAGTTATAAGATAAATAAGGCCTGGGGATGTAATGTGCAACATGATGACGATAGTTAATACTGTTGCGTGTTTGAAGTTGACAAGAGAATAGATCTTAAAAGTTCTTGTCAAGGTTTTGGTTGTATCTGTGAGGTGATGGATGTTAACTAATCTTATTATGGTAATCATTTTGTGATATATAAACCAGATTGTTATGTTGTACACCTTAAACGTTTAAATGTTATATATCAATTATATCTCAACAAAACTTTAGCTTTGTATGCCTTTCCTCCCTTCTCTCCCCCTTTCTATCCACAACTGCTATCCCACATATACACCACACGCACACACAGGCTACACATGTTAACTAATAAGTATCCTTTCTTACATTGCTCTATGCTCATAGTATCCTATACAGACTTACACACACACATACACACTCCCTCACACACAGTTTTTAGCTTTGTTTTATAAAAATGAGGTCATATACATACTATTTTGCCTTTTGTTTCCTCACTTCACAATATCTTGTGGAAATAATCCTTCAAAGTCAAGAATAGCTCTTATACATTTTTTAAATGTCTGCACAGTACTTCATAGTCTGAATCTGTAGTGATTTGTGCAGCCATTTTCTTGTTTAGAGTTATTTACTTTGCTTCTGGTTTTTCATCATCTCACCTCATAAAGAAACCCCATACCTTTTGGTTAACACTCCATATCCATAACCCCTTCCCCCATGTCCCCAGGCCTAAGGAACCACTAATCAGCTTTCTGTCTCTATAGATTTGCCTATTCTAGATAGTAGTTCATGTTAATGGAATCATATAATATGTGATTTTTTTGTGACTGGCTTCTATCACTTAACGTAATGTTTTCAAGGTTCATTCGTGTTGTAGCATTTGTCACTACTTTATTCTTTTTTATGGCCAAAAATATTCTGGTGTGTGTGTGTATGTGTCCATTTATCTGTTTATTCTTTCACTGATAGACATTTGGGTTGTTTTCAGCTTTGGCTATTATAAATAATGCTGCTATAAAAAATGGTATGTAAATTTTTATGTGAGCATATGTTTTAATTTCTCTTGGGGCTATACCTAGGAGTGGAATTGCTGGGTCATACCACAACTGTATTTGACCATTTAAGGAGCTGCCAAACTGTTTTCCAAAGTGGCTGCATCATTTTACATTCCTACCAGCAGTGTATAAGAGTTCTAATTTCTTCACATCCTCACCAGCACTTATTATTTTTTAAATTAAATTTTATTTTATTGTAGTCATCCTAATGGGTGAAGTGGTGTCTTGTTTTGATTTGCATTTCCTGTTGCATCTTTTGTTGTGGGTGTGTTGGCCATTTATATATATCCTTTGGAGAAGTATCTGTTCAGATCCTTTGCCCATTTTTAATAACTGAGTTGTAAAAGTTATTTATATGTTATGCATACAAATCCCTTATCAGATTATGATTTGCAAATATTTCTTTTTACTTTCTTGATAATGCACTTTGAAGCATAGAAGTTTTAAATTTTAGTGAAATTTAGTGTATTTTTTTCTTTTGTTGCTTATCCTTTTGGTATCATATCTAAGAAGCCATTGCCAAATCAGAGGTTATGCAGATCTATGTTTTCTTCTAAAGAGAGTTTTAACTTTTAGATGTAGGCCTTTGATGCCAATTTCAGTCAATTACAGCATATGATGTGTGGAAAGGGCCCAATTTCATTCTTTTACATGAGGATATACGGTTGTCTAAGTACTATTTGCTGAAGAGACTATGTCTTATAATTTTCACTGCTGGGGAGTGGGTCCTCGGAGCTCCTTATATTGTCATCCTGGAAGTGGAACTCCTGGTGTAGCTTTCTTCAACTGGTTGTTGTGATGTGTGCTGAGGTGGTGGTTGTTAGTGATATGGAAATATGATTACTGGATACCTTAGCATAAAAAAAGATTTAACAACAACAAAATAACACATTTGACTTTTACTTAAAGGAAAGATCTACCCTAAAGTTTAGAGGTACTTTTCATTCCACACGTGCCTTCTTTCAATAACTGCTTCCCAAAAAACCAGATTTCCTGCTGTTCAGTTACCTTTCCCCCTGGTACATAGCGTTCACAAAAAGAGAAGGATTTCAAGTGGGACAGGCCAGTAGCTGCTATATGGAATTGGTGATAGACTTGGCACATTTTGAAAATGGTTCAAGTCCATCTTGTACAATTGCTTCTAACCAGGTAATACTGTTTCTTTCTTTCTAAGGATTCCACTCCCTCCTTTCATTCCAGTTACCTGGAGGGGAATTTGAAATCTTTTTACCTCAACTGGCTATTCAAAGGGGAAACATTAATGATGAATTTCTCTGTTATTTTGACCTAAAGTCCTAGGAAGAAAGAAACTTATTTCCTGTGCTGTACTTGGGTGAAAGTCATCAACATAGAGGTTGACTCATGTGAATTTTAGAGTCAGTGGGTTCAGGTTTAAGATATTTTGGGGGGATGTTACTTAACGTGTCTGGTTCACAGTTTGTACTTTCCCTTCTCTCTTTTTATTATTGGCAGTTGATTGACTAGAAAACAGTATGTGCTCCTTTTTTAGAGAACCACACACAGACACACACTTTAAATAGGAAATTGTCACTGGACATGTGTATTATCTCAAGAATATGCAAATAAAAGTGTTTTTCCCGTTTCTTATGCCTCATCCCAAGACTACTACCTTGAAGATAATTTTATATTACTCTGGAACTCTTAGGATTCTACTCATGCTGTTGACCACCTATTTCATAATCAATTTCTTTGTCTGCTTTAAACAGGTATATAAGTTTTTATATTTTTTTTTCAAAACTCACAGTTAAATCTATGCCTTGATCAAACCCTATTATTGATTGATTATTTTTATTGCCTTTGGCCCAGTTTTCCCATCTCTTTTTCTGATATTGTTTCAGAATTCTTATTCCACCTGACAAAAGAAAGAAACTACTTTAGAAAAATGGGAAATGATGGACTTATATAACCAAAAAGGAAAAGGGTACACTTGGGCATACCTGGTTCTGAACGGGTTTTTTTCTCCTTCTGTCTTTATCTCCTACTTTGCTCGAATAGGTTGACCTCACTTCCGCCTAGTCCTGCTCTTACATGAGGCTCATTCTGTGGTTCTCAGATGGGGGCCATTTAATAGAGTCTGGAGATATTTTTTGAAACCACATTATGGGTAAAGGTACCACTGGCATCTAGTTGATAAAGATCAGGGATGCTGCTAAATATCTTACAATAAACAGGACAGCCCCCCACGACAAAGGACTGTCTGACCCAAAATGCAAGGTTGCTGAAGTTGGGGAATCACGGGCTAGATTAGTCTCCTAGTAACTCCTGGCTCACGAGTCCCCAGCTCTGCTGCTAGGAAGGAAAAAGCTCTTCCCTTCCAGTTTCAGTTCAGTTGAAAAACCCCAGGGAAGTGGTTTGGGATACAGCCAACTCCCTCTTCCCCACATCCATGCCCCAAGCCAATCTTTGCAGCTGGGAGCCAGGGTGCTATTATCAGTATATTCTAGGTCAGGTTCTCACTTTTATACAAATTACAGCAGGCAGGGAGCTTACAGCCAAAGGAAGATGGCAGCTTTCATTCAGACCCCATGTTAGATGTTCTTCCTCCAAAAAAAGAGGGCTGCTTTATGCAAAAGAAAGAAGAGGTTGGGGGAAGACAGAGTAATTATGTCCACACTATAATTTTAAAATGAGCATACATTTTTATTCATTTAGATGGTATAAGTTCTATACACTTATATAATTAACAATATTCTGTTCTTATGCCTAGAATTCTTCAACAAGAAAGGACTAACGTAAAAATAGCTCTTCAAGGAACATGGATTAGAGATTACAAGTATAAATAGACCATTAGTCCAGCACATATAATTACATAGGAAGTCAATCATAATTTTATTGGCTAAGAAATAGCACAAGACTGTGGAATTAGAGTTGATAGTGCACACATCTGTAGTGAAAATACAACCTTTGCATTAGATTTGAGCCCAGTGTATAAAATTTATTCCTATATTGAAATACTATATTGAGATTCCATCAAAGCACACTGATGTGAAGGATATATTGAATGACAAAGCTGTGATCCTTTCTTTTACAAATATGTTTAACCAACTATATGATTACTGTTAACGTGAATGGAGTAATGAGGGACTGCTGCACCCAGCTTCATTAAAAATCAAGTTCAATATTCTCACTGTTTCATGAAGATTTGAAAGTTAAGAATAATGAACTTAGTCTATGATGTGGAGATTTCCAGGTCTCTTAAGCCAGGTTAGCATGTGAAAAATGGCATTTAAACACCTTTAATTTAAATTGAAGTGCCCGTGCCCGTAATTTTTTTTTTTTGACATTTAAATAAAAATTTATTGAAATTTCAATGATATTTTAAAGAGAGGGGGCAAAAATACAGAAAACCAAACAACTCATCAACAATTATAACACAAAATATACCTTCATGAATTTTTGTCTTTAAACCAGCTCTCAGCACCTGACTTTTGAACTCTCAACATCTCTACAGGCACCAATTCAAAACACCATCAACACTGAAGACAGTAAGTAGTCAATTCCACTTCGTTTTGAAGAAATCAGAGACTAGCAAATACAAGTACAAAAGAAAAATTAGAAAGTCCTACCACAGCCTCTGCACTCCCTACCCTCCGCCCCCAAGCAATCTCAGAACCACTCTTAGAAATTTCAGGTGGGGCTGCTTCCCAGCCCCACCTCCCTAAGTTCTGGTAAAATAGGCAATAGCACTTTTCCCCACTTTTGGACATTAAAAAAGAAAAAAAATTTTCTTTGCAGACAACTCTTTTGAAAAGTGTGTTGATGTCAGTCCAGAAAGTGTGTTTTCTACTTTTAAAAGCAATCCTGTGACCTTGAAATAAAAGTGACTATAGGAAAACAAACCCACAAAACCTAACAGCTGAAATCCTATTTACACAGAGCGATGTACAATGTCAATAAATTAAAGTTTAATTTTCCGAGCATTCATATTCCACCTATTTACAAGAGTTATCAAATAATTACATAAATACTTTGTCTAATAGTCTCGCTTCTTCTTTATTATTATTTTTTTTAAAACCTTGTTATTGCATATAGAGGAAAGAGAAAGAACTGCCAGAGGGACAACATGAATCCTGCTACAGAGCTTAGATAAAATAAATTCATTTTTGGTGTTTCCCCACCCCTTCCCTTTAAATCATCCCTCTTGGGGTTGTCGAGAATCGAGGAAAAGGGTAAGGGGTAATGTCACTTTCTCTCTAAAAGCAAGCGTTCAAAATTAAAACCCACAAACACATTACTGTGGAACATGCAAGAAGAGACCTATAGCTCTTAAAACATCACAAGAATATTAAAAAGACACAGATTTCCTTAATAGAGACTAAACAAGGATGGCAGGGACTTCCCTCCCCAAACAATGCTACCCAGTAATTTATTTAGAACTGATACACAGGTCACTAGAAAGTTTTTAATCTTCACCAACAGAATCATATTAATGTATCCATTTGTCCCCGGTATTTTCAATTTTATTTGTGTTTCCACTTGACACAGTGAAGGAAAAAAATATATATATAAATCTGCACTGGGGGAGAAGCTTTTCAACCCCTCCCTCCTGGGGCCTGGCTACCTTGATCTTCCCACAGCTCCCAGACCAGCCTTCAAGGAGGTGCTCTGGACACCAACATGCCCTTAATTGATCTTGTAGTTAATCAATCTGTTCCTGGACTCCTCTACCATGTTACATGCTGACTCACTTTAGCAGTGCACCTCTTAATTCTGACACCTGTGACAGAGAATGCTCATTTGAAAGGCAGCTACTTTTTTCATAACATCTCAAGTGAAACTTTCACATACAAACAGTACCGAAAAAGCATTCACAGTTAAAGCAGTAGAATTAGGCCCATTTGTTCCCTTCTCCACAGGTATTTTACAAAGGATTTAATTTGCTGTTTTATTTTATGTTGCTTTGTTTTTAAATAGGATTAGTCCTTTTTTCTTCTGAAAATGAAAGGAACAAATCATGAAATTCATACAACTGTAGAATGACTAGAGCCACCTGGTAAGCACTGTATGACTTCCAAATTTTCTGTTCACAGCACCATATTGCACCAGATCTCTGAGGTTTAAGCTCTTGACAAATTGTTTTATTTCTGTCATTTCACAGATCTACTTAGGTTGAACATCTAGAATCAGGGCATTTGACAACCAGTTCTTAATAGTTTCTCAGTCAGCCTTTGTCATGCGAGAAAAGAAAAGTTCAAAGGGGCATAATGACTCTTAGCTGGTTGCCCTCTCCATTTCATCACTCCTTTTGTACTCTCAACTGCAGAAAAGCAGGTCTTTGTCACAGCAGCCCTAGATTTCAGTGGACATCCCCTCTCAATATTTCCCTGCCTTGCATACTCTCTCCCTGTAGTCTCCAAATCTCGATTTTCTGACTCATTTCATCTTGGCAGTTTTATTTGGTCCACATTAAAATGAGAAAATGAAGGATAATTACTGTAGTTTTTATATAGCCAAACTGTTTTGAAGTTGTGTCCTATTTAAAGTCATTTTTAAAGTCATGAATATGCTTCCTTTATGAGGTAATGATAATTGCAATGTCTGTACTTATTAAAATAAAATTTAATTGTATTTTATGTGTCAACTTGACTGGGCCACAGGGTGGCCAGATAGATATTTGGTCAAACATTATTCTGGGTGTTTTCATGAGGGTGGTTCAGATGAGATTAGTGTTTAAATCCATACACTGAGTAAAGCAGATTGCCCTTCCTAATGCGGGTGACCTCATGCAATCAGCTGAATGCCTGGATAAAAGAAAAAGTGGAAACTCCTGCTGCCTCATTGCCTTTGAACTAGGACACTGGCTATTTTTCTGACTTTGGGCTTGAACTGAAACACTAGCTCTTCCTTGGTCTATAGTTTTCCCAGATTTTGGGACTGGTGAAGTTGAGCCTGCTGGCCTTCAAACTGGAACTACATCATCATTTCTCCTGGGTCTCCAGGTTGCTGACTGAAGATCTTGGGACTTGTCAGCCTCAATAATTGTGTGAGCCAATTCCTTATAATAATTGTATATTTATTATATATAATATTTATGATATAAATTTATGATACCTTTATTATATATAATAAATTATACACACACACATCCTATTGGTTATGTTTCTCTGGAGAGCTCTGACTAATACGTCATCATTTCGTCTCCCCATATTTCTTTTGAAATTGCACTGGTTGGTGAAAACCAGAAGTCCAGAATCTGTGCCCTGATCCACCCTGCTTTACCTGTTCTATAAAAAGACTAATAATAGTACTTTACTAATATAGTGCTGTATAAAATAATTTATGTAAAGGTCTGTACATATTAAGTGCACATGTTAAACATAAAAGATAGAAACTGGATCTTAGGAGTTTTCCCAGAGAGACCTACCTTGCAGCATAGGCTTCTTTCCTAAATGGAAGAATCAATTTGATCGCTACATAATGTGAAATAGAAACATGCAACAATTAGGTACTGATCAACTCATAGATAATATAATGATCAAGAAAAGTTTCCTAATTTCTAGCTTTTACACATCAGATGTAGGGGTATAGCAATGTGAACCATGAACAGCCTAACTTCAGAGAGAAATAGAAGTTGTCTGGAAACAGATTTTTTTCTGGCAACCCAATTCTGGTCTAGCTTACAAATGTAGAAATAATGTTCTTTTGTGTTTAATAACGGCTTTGGATAAACTCTTAGAGGTATTAAAGGTAGAATTAAGTACTGAGCATACTGTAAAAAAGAAAAAGAAGAAGAAGAAGAAGCATTTTAGCATTTAAAATTCTGAGCTTGTTAGTTAAGTATTCTAGGCCCCAGTTTCCCATCTGTGGAAAAGGGGAATTAACGTGCCAGATCTACATTGCTGGGAAGTACTAGAATAAATTATACACAGCTGACTTTGACTACTTACTTTAAAAAAATACTAAATTCTACATCAGCTTTCTACTGATGTAGAATTCTACATCAGTAACAATACTTGCCCAAATACTTGAAACTTTCAGTCCATCCATGAATTCAGGATATCCTGAGATAAAGCATGCTAATGGTCATAGTTACTAAGGTGTATTAAGAAAGGTTCAGAGGGCTTCCCTGGTGGCGCAGTGGTTGAGAGGCATCCTGCCGATGCAGGGGAAACGGGTTCGTGCCCTGGTCCGGGAAGATCCCGCATGCCGCGGAGCGGCTGGGCCCGTGAGCCA
>RJWK010030201.1:0-12317 GCA_004363435.1 Platanista minor
TAAGCTGTGATAAAGTGAGAGAATGGCATGGACATATGTACACTACCAAACGTAAAATAGATAGCTAGTGGGAAGCAGCCGCATAGCACAGGGAGATCAGCTTGGTGCTTTGTGATCACCTGGATGGGTGGGATAGGGAGGGTGGGAGGGAGACGCAAGAGGGAGGAGATATGGGAACATATGTATATGTACAATTGATTCACTTTGTTATAAAGCAGAAACTAAGACCATTGTAAAGCAATTATACTCCATTAAAGATGTAAAAAATAAATAAATAAATAAATAAATAAAATAAAATGCTAGGTTACAAAATTTTTTTTTTAATTTACAAAAAGAAATCAAGTGAAGAAAGCAAGGCTTTTTAGGAAAGAGTGGTCATGATCAATGTAGGGTGGTGTGCAGCCACCGTGGGGTTGCAGTGGGGAATGGCTGAGTTGCCCTCTCAGCACCCTAAGTCTCCTTTCCTTTTTGCCTTTCTCAGTTTGTCCAAGAGGCTGCTTCATTCACATCAGCCAGGACGTCGCCATAGGTTTGGCTCAGAAGCCCTTGTTTGCAGGCCTCTGAGTGAGCTCCTGAGAAACCCAGACAGGGCGCCAGCATTTCTCATTAGAGCACGCAAGGGCATGAGATCAAAAATCCCTCTCCCCCAGCTCCTGACTGCACCCTGACTCCCAGGAATTTGGAAATAGAAAGGAGACAGGAGACAGATACACATTACCCCAGGTTCCATCTGTCTGGTCTTTGTAGTTACAGTCCTAATTTTTCATCTGTAATTTCCGAGTCTCGTCTTTTGCATCTGTTCAGTGGTGTTGTCTCCTTCTCAGTCTCCATTTCTAGTGAATCAAAATTTAACTCCCTCTTTTTTAAAAATAAATTTATTTATTTTATTTTTGGCTTCGTTGGGTCTTTGTTGCTGCACGCGGGCTTTTTCTCCGGTTGTGGTGAGGGGGGGCTACTCTTCGTTGCAGTGCTCAGGCTTCTCACTGTGGTGGCTTCTCGTTGCGGGGCACGGGCTCTAGGTGTGCGAGCTTCAGTAGTTGCAGCACACAGGCTCAGTAATTGTGGCTCATGGGCTCAAGAGTGCAGGCTCAGTAGTTGCGGTGCATGGGGTTAGTTGCTCCATAGCATGTGGGATCTTCCTGGACCAGAGCTCGAACCCGTGTCCCTGCATTGGCAGGCGGATTCTCAACCACTGCGCCACCAGGGAAGCCCTGACTCCCTCTTATGTATAGTTAACAAAATAACCTGCGTGAAACACTGCTTTCCTCGTGTCCTTCCTGAAGAACGATCATTTACTGCATTCAATTCAAAATCCTTAGTGCAGATTTCTGCAGCTCCTCATCGTGTTTACAGGTGCCCCTCTCAACCATGTCAACCAGAACAAAACCCACATCAGTGGTTGCATCTAGCCTGGATCCTGTGTGGAAACACAAGAAAGGACAGGGTTGTGTCTGCAAAGTGTAGTGAAATTATGTTGCACACTGTTGCATACAAGCTTATTCTATGGGCATGAATTTCTATGTATGCACATGGAGGGGGTCCATGCACGAGTGCACAAATGTAGTTGATATATGTGCCTGAAGGTGGTGTGAGCATTTTCTAGAACCCTATGCTCGAAGTTTCACTCCATTAATCTCTTTTACTGGCAGTACTCTGAAAGCCAAGGGCTGTGTAATAATTTACACTGCACTGTCCTTCCTCTCTCACTCCCCTTCACTTGCCTAGGATGGCAACCTGAAGATGGATGGTGATGTCCCTTTGGAGGAGCCAGGAGTGTCGTTCACCCACTCTCTGTCAGCCTACCCCTCTAGAGCATTTCTTCTCGCTCCACTCCTCCTGCCCTGCTCTAGAGGACAGTCTTTCTGTCTCCTCTTCCCCACACCTTGTCCACTGACTCCTGAAATGTTTTTCTTGTTGGGGCAGCCACCCTGGGTTAAGTAGAAGGAGACGGACTTTTCAGATGATCCAGTCACAAGACCCCTGCCACCGCCAAATAACAGTCCTCCGTGGGATCCAAATAGTTCCAGAGTTTTCCTCCTTCCTCCACTCAAAGCTATTTTAGTCTAACTTTCAAAGGCTCCAGGGAAGATGATTTCACATTTCTGTTGGTCCTCAAGAAGAGTATTTCTAACTCTCAAAGCTTTACCTTTTATCCTCTCCACCGTGGTTTTATTTGTTTATTTATTTTTGGCTGAGTTGGGTCTTCGTTGCTGCGCGCGAGCTTTCTCTAGTTGAGGCGAGCGGGAGCTGCTCTTCACAGCAGTGTGTGGGCTTCTCACTGCAGTGGCTTCTCTTGTTGCGGAGCACGGGCTCTAGGCACGTGGGCTCAGAAGTTGTGGCACATGGGCTTAGTTGCTCCATGGCATGTGGGATCTTCCCGGACCAAGGTTCGAACCCGTGTCCCCTGCATTGGCAGGCGGATTCTTAACCACTGCGCCACCAGGGAAGTCCCTCTACTGTGGTTTTGACCATATTCTCTTTGAGATTGCTTTATTTTCACTAGACAGAAAGTTCCAGGTGAAGGATAAGTGGTAAGTATGGCAGCAGTGACAGAGAGAGCTGAATGGAGAGGTACATGCTCGTTTCCAGTTTGTGCCTTGCAGCCTGTAAATGATATATTTAGGCTCATCGAGAGCTGGAGAATAATTTTGTCTGTCCCTTGACACTTCCTCTCTCCTCTCCGGTTGAATTTTCATCTCTCTATTGTTTGACAACCCCCAAGCAACCGTCCTCTGCTACCAAACAAAGTGACATAGACTCCATAACTTCAATAAGCCAATGAAACTGCAAAGCATCATAGACAGGAAACCCTTCCTGCAGTTAGACCAACCCTCTCTGCAGCAGCTTCATCTCTAATTCTGTGTAGATAGACCACCTTTGGCATCTGCCTTCTATGTAAAGAAAAAATACCTCTTTTGGTGGTTTCCCATTCCAAGTTTTCACACCTCTTCAAAAATCAATTCCACCACAACCTTACTTTTTTAGGAGAAAATACAGAATGTCTTTATGTCCTCAGAGTAAAAAAAGATTTCTTAAAACAAGATATGGAGTAAATCATAATGGAAGAGATGGATAAATTTGACTACGATAAAAACGTGTTTTCTTTACAGGCCTCCATGTAAAAAGTGACAAGCCAAGCCACAAACTGGGAGATATTTGCTATTAAATGACTTGTAAAGGATTTGTGCACAAAATATATATAAAGAACTGATAAAAATCATTAAGAAAAAGACAAACAGAACAATAAAAAAATGGGCAAAAGACATGAATAGGTCATTCACTTAAGTGGAAAAGATGTTCAAACTCTAGAGTAATCAATAAAATGCAAATTAAAATTATCCATAGATTGGCAAAATTTTAAAAGTGTGACAATACCAAATGTTGGTGAAGATATGGAGCAAAATTCTGATATACTGCTAGTGAGAGTATAATTCGCACAGCCATTTTGGAAACAATTTAGCTTTGTCTTCTAAAGTTGAAGATATTCACACCCCATCAGATAGGAATTCTATTCATTGTGTGCACGTGTGTGTGTGTGTGTGTGTGTGTGTGTGTGTGGTCAAAAACAAAGCATAAAATTTACTATCTTAACCTTAAGTGTGCAGTACAGTAGTGTCGACTCTGTGCACACAACACATCTCTAAAACTTTTTCATCTTGCAAAACTGAAACTCTATACCTACTGAATAGTTCTTTTTCCCCTCTCCCAGTCCCTGGAAACTACCATTCTACTTTCTGTTTCTAAGAGTTTGACTATTTTAGATATCCCATAAAAGTGGAATCATGCAGTATTTGTTTCTTTGTTACTGAATTATTTTACTTAACATGATATCCTTGAAGTTCATCCATTTTGTAGCATAAGACAAGATTTCCTTCCTTTTTTTTTGTTTTTTGTTTTGCTGTATGCGGGCCTCTCACCGCTGTGGCCTCTCCCGTTGCGGAGCACAGGCTCCGGACGCGCAGCCTCAGCGGCCATGGCTCACGGGCCCAGCCGCTCCGTGGCATGTGGGATCTTCCCGGACCGGGGCACGAACCAGTGTTCCCCTGCATCGGCAGGCAGACTCTCAACCACTGCGCCACCAGGGAAGCCCCCCCCCTTTTTTTTTTTCAGAGAAGGAAGGATTTATTACTTGCAGCAAGTAAGAACACTTGCTTTCCTAAAGCAGTGTCTCTCCTTTTTTTAAGATTGAATAATATTCCACTGTATGTGTATTCTACATTTTCTTTATCCATTCATCTGTTGATGAACATCTAGATTGTTTCTATATTTTGACTGTTATGAATAATGCTGCAATGAACATGGGTGTGCAAATATCTCTATGAGATCCTGTTTTCACCTCTTTTGGATAAAAATACCCAGAAGTGGGGGGCTTCCCTTGTGGTGCAGTGGTTGAGAATCTGCCTGCCAATGCAGGGGACATGAGTTCGAGCCCTGGTCTGGGAAGATCCCACATGCTGCGGAGCAACTAGCCCCGTGAGCCACAACTACTGAGCCTGCGCATCTGGAGCCCGTGCTCCACAACAAGAGAGGTTGTGATAGTGAGAGGCCCACACACCGCGATGAAGAGTGGCCCCAGCTTGCCGCAACTAGAGAGAGCCCTCGCACAAAAACAAAGACCCAACACAGCCAAAAAAAAAAAGTCAATCATGTTTACCTCCTAACAAAAAAAAAAAAACCCAGAAGTGGGATTGCTAGATCATGATAGTTCTATTTTTAATTTTTTTGAGGAACCTCCATATTATTTTCCATAGTGGCTGTACATTCCCACCAACCAGGCATAAGAGTTCCAATTTCTCCACATCCTCACTAACACTTGCTATTTTCTGTTGTAGTTGTTGTTGCTATTGTTTTTATTTTATTTATTTACTTAGGCTGCGCCGGGTCTCAGTTTTGGTACACAGGATCTTCGTTGCGGCACGCGGGATCTAGTTACCTGACCAGAGATAGAACCTGGGCCCCCTGCCTTCGGAGCACAGAGTCTTACCCATTGGACCACCAGGGAAGTCCTGTTGTTACTGTTTTGTTAGTGGCCTTCCTAACAGGTGTCAGGTTTCATATAGTTCAGGTGTCAGATAGTTCATTGTGGTTTTTATTTGCATTTCCCTAATGATTATGATGCTTAGCATCTTTCTGTATGCTTTTTGGCCATATGTAAATCGTCTTTGAAGAAATATCTATTAAAGCTCTTTGCCCATTTTCTAATTAGATTTTTTTTTATTGTTGAGTTGTTGGGTTCTTTATATATTCTATATATTAATCCCTTAACAGATATATTGTTTGCAAATATTTTCTCCCATTTTCTAGGTTGCCTTTTCGATCTGTTTATTGTTTCCTTTGCTGCACAGAAGTTTTTAAGTTTGATGTGGTCTCAACTGTCTATTTTTGCTTCTGTTACCTATGCTTTCAGTGTCATCCGCAAAATAACATTGCCAAATCCAATGTCATAAAGTTTTTCCTCTATGTTTTCTTCTAAAATTTTTATAGTTTCAGGTCTTATATGTAGGTTTTTAATTAATTTCTAGTTAATTTTTGTATATGGTGTAAGGTAAGAGTCCCACTTTATTCTTTTGCACATGTATATCCAGCCTTCCCAATACCATTTGTTGAAGAGATTATCCTTTCCCCTTTGTGTAGCCTTGGCATCTTTGTCAAAGATCATTTGGCCATATATGTGAGGGTTTATTCTCTACTGTATTCACTGGTCTATATTCTGTCTTTATGCCAGCACCATACTGTTTTGATTACTGTAGCTCTTTAATACGTTTTGAAATTAGAAAGTATGAGGCTTCCACTTTTGTGTTTCTTTGTCAAAGCTGTTTTGGTTATTCAGGGGTTTTTTGAGATTGCATATGAATTTTAAGATTTTTTTCCTATTTTTGCAAAAAAAATTCCATTGGGATTTTGATAGGTATTGCATTGAATCTGTAGATCACTTTGGGTAGCATGGACCTTTTAACAATATTAAGTCTTTCAGTCTATGAACATGGGACATCCTTCCATTTATTTATGTATTCCTTATTTCTTTCAGCAATGTTTTATAGTGTGCAGGTCTTTTGATTAGGCTTATTGTTTTGCATTTTATTAATGAGGTAGTCACTCAGGTGTGGCCACAAGAGGAGACAGAGGAGATGCTCAGGAAAATGAAGTTTATTATAATCACAGGTCCTAGAAACAGGAGACATGGCACCCCATGCAAGACCACATGGAAAAACTCCAGGATGGTCAGGAGGCAGAAGACAAGAGTGAGAGGAAAGTTTAAGTTATGGAATTTACTGGGGTTTTGGTGGAAAAGGCAAGGCTGGGCAGGGTGAATAATGTAGGACTGGTTAGTTTGAGTAATTTTGGTGGGCTTTGGGCTACAGAGATTGTCTCTAGTTGCCTGATACCTGGCCCTAGGATGATCAAGGCAGAGTAATATTGCCTCCTGGGGTGTACTGGCTAGATAGAGGAGGTATGACTCTAAAGTGCTTAGTGTGCGTAGTAAAGGCATGCTTCCAGCTGGGCTCTTTGCTATCTCTAAAAATTGGCTAGCTTAGGAAGGACAGTCTCTCCCTAGCCAGAAAGGTTTTTTAAGATGTCAAAGTGTGTGTGTGTGTGTGTGTATATGTATATATATATATATGTATATATACATATATATATATATACAAATACACATTTCTTCCTAAGTGACATTATTTTTGATGCTATTGTAAATGGGATTATTTTCTTAAATTCCTTTTTGGATAGTTCATTGTTAGTATATAGAAATGTAACTGATTTTTGTGTGTTGATTTTGTATCTTGCAATTTTGCTGAATCTGTTTATTAGTTCTAACAGGTTTCTTTGTGTGTGTGTGATCTTTAGGGTTTTCTACAAGATCATGTCATCTATGAACAGAGATAGTTTTACTTCTTCCTTTCCAATTTGGATGCTTTTTATTTCTTTTTCTTGTCTAATTGCTCTGGCTAGGACTTCCAGTACTATGTTGAATAGAAGTGGCGAGAGTGGGCATCCTTGTCTTCCACCTGATCCTAGAGAGAAAGCCTTCAGTTTTTCACAGTTGAGTATGATGTTAACTGTGGCCAGAAGTTTTATTCGTAAATATATAGCCTAGAAAAATTTCTGCACATGCATTCCTGCAGACATATAAAACAATGTTTATAAGAGTATTTCTTATTAAAAAAACAAAGGCCTGAAAACAACTCAACTATTATTATTAGTTTTATAAATTTATTTATTTATTTATTTTTGGCTGCATTGGGTTTTCGTTGCTGCATGCAGGCTTTCTCTAGTTGCAGCAAGCAGGGACTACTCTTCTTTGTGGTGTGCGGGCTTCTCATTGCAGTGGCTTCTCTTATTGTGGAGCACAGGCTCTAGGCGTGCAGGCTTCAGTTGTTGTAGCATGCAGGCTCAGTAGTTGTGGCTCATGGGTTCTAGAGAGCAGGCTCAGTAACTGTGGCACACGGGCTTAGTTGCTCCGTGACATGTGGGATCTTCCCGGACCAGGGATCGAACCCATGTCCCCTGCATTGGCAGGTGGATTCTTAACCACTGCAACACCAGGGAAGCCCCAACTCAGCTATTATTGACAGGAGAATGGCTAAATAAATTGTGTTATATTCATTTATTTAACTATAATACTGCAGTTAAACTGAGCTGAAAGCATATGCTACAATGGAATGAATCTCATAAATATAATGTTGAGAGTAAAAAGCAAGTCACTGAGGAATCCATACATCATGACAGAATTTTTACAAAAGTTCAAACACATTTAAATCTAAATAATATATTGTTGGGACTTCCCTGGTGGTCCAGTGGTTAAGATTACATGCTCCCAGTGCAGTGGGCCCAGGTTCAATCCCTGGTCAGGGAACTAGATCCCACACTCCACAACTAAAGACCCTTCATGCCACAACGAAGATCCTGTGCGCCTCAACTAAGACCCGGCACAGCCAAGTAAATAAATATTTTTTAAAATAATAATAATACATTGTTAAAGGATCTATATGTAGTAAAACATAATGAAATGTAAGGAATGATAAATTTTTTTTTACATCTTTATTGGAGTATAATTGCTTTACAATGGTGTTAGTTTCTGCTTTATAACAAAGTGAATCAATTATACATATACATATGTTCCCATATCTTCTCCCTCTTGCGCCTCCCTCCCTCCCACCCTCCATATCCCACACATCCAGGTGATCACAAAGCACCGAGCTGATCTCCCTGTGCTCTGCGGCTGCTTCCCACTAGCTAGGAATGATAAAATTTGGAATAGAGGTTTCCTACGGAGGAAGAGAAAAGTGATACAATCAGGGACACAAAGGTGGTTTCACTAACACTAAAAATAATCTATTTCTTAAGCTAGGTGGGAGGTACATGGGCATCTGTTTTATTTATTTAAGATTATATTTATGTTATACATATTTCTTATTTGTATAACATATCTGAGAATAATAAACATGCATTCACTCATTCAACAAATATATATCAAACATCTACTATGTGCCAGTCACTGTTCCAAGTGCTTGAGACATAGGAGTGAATAAAACAGAAAGGAAAAAAAAAAAGGGATTTTGGAATTAGAAGGTGAAAACAGCAAACATTTAAAATAAATCTTTCAGCCAGGAAAAACATAAGTAAACCTGTTTCAAGTTCTGTCATGTATGACTCACAATAGTCCAGGAAAGAGCACCCAAATCTGCTATCCCAGAAAGTGGCAGGATTTGTAACTAACTTCCAATTATTTATCCTGGGCAAGAGGTACAGTGGTGTGGATAATCTAAGAAAAGGATTTATACACTCAAGTAGATCAACATTACAGGAAGGAGGTAGAGGTAGAGCTCATCCAAAATAGTAGTTAATCTAAAACATCAGTTAGTCCAAATAACAGAAAAAGAGTAAATATCATTTGCATTTGTCTTTGGGGTATATTACCCTGCAGTTATAGCATATCCACTCAATGCACTTTCTCTTGCACATTTTAAGAAGTAGTGTTGTTAACTTTACACCAGCTGCCTGGGACTGCCCAATAGAAAAATGCTGCTGGCTCAGTCATTCACTCAACAAATGTTTACTGGCCTCTACTAGACGTCAATTATTGCAGATAATTACAGCAGATACAAGACAAATAAAATTTGATTCCTGTCCTGAATGAGTTTCGTTTATAAAGAGGTCGTAGAGGAAAAGAGATTTCTCAAAAAAGCTTAAAACATTATGCTTGTTAAAATGGAAATATAAACAAAATGCTATGGGCGCACAGAGGAGGGAACATCCAGCTCTTCAGAGGGGAATGCAGCCTTCTCAGAAGTGGTGTTATTTAAGCTGCATTGAAGGACAAGTAGAAATTTTCCAGAAGGAGAAAGTCATTTCAGGCAGAAGGACCAACATGTGAAGAAGTGTGGCTTCACAGCATGGGACAATCGGAAGGTCAATGTGGCAGCAGCCTGGGGTAAGTGATGGGGAATTTGATTGATGGACAATTAGTAACACACCCAAGTGCTTGGTCTCTGTCCCTTAGGCAAAGCAGAGTCAAAGTTTTAGCAGAGGAATGACCCAATTGGATTCATATTACAGAAAGATAATTCTGGTGGTGGCAGTGGTGGTGGGGTAGAAGTTGGGCTGGAGAATGTAAGATGCCTGGTGGAAAAAAGATATGGTGGTTGTTGCAGTAGTTAAGGGTAATGATGATCAAAGTCTGAACCAAAACAGGGTGGAGAGGAGGCAGAGGAGGAATGCATTCAAGAGATATTTCTGAAATGCAATTTAACTGGTCACAAGCCTGGATGGTCAACTTGATATGGAAGAGAGAGACTTAAGGATAATTGCAAATTTTTTACCTTGAGAGACTGAGTAGACTGTGACTCCATAAACTGAGAAAGGAAAAGCCAGAGAAGGAAGCTTTGGAAAGACGATGGGTTGAAGAGTGAAAGGGGATTGAGGTTTTAGGGGAAAGAGATTCAAGGAAAGTTTCATGTGGGGTGAGGAAAATGAGTCATGGGTCAAGGACAGGTGAAGGAGGAAGGAGATGGGGTGAGAACAGAAGTGAAGTTAATCTAAAAGTAGTAAGGCCATATCATATATTCCTGTAGTTAGTATAAGAGATTCGGAAAGGCTATGTGGTTATAATAAAGTTTAGAGGCCAAAGGGAGGGAAGTTGTGGTTCGCATTAGATGGTTTTAATTGGGGGTGGAGGAGAGTAGGAGGGAAGCTCATCTGTTGAGGGTGAATAGGAGATGTGAGATGTGAGAATACACTATTACATGTCCTCTCCCATCTGTGCATTTTAATGAGATCACGATTAAGCCCATGGCCACCATCTGCTGCTTAAGCGTTTGCTGTTCTCATACATGTTCTTCTTATCAGTCCTCAGTTCTCTTAGAAGTTCTTTCTTCCGTGTACTACTTGCAAAGTTGGTCGACATGCTACTTGCAAAGTTGGTCGACATGCTACTCGCAAAGTTGGTAGATATCAGAACAGCTTCAGTTCACAAATCCGTGTCATTCCTTCACGTTTTTATGGTTAAATATAAAATGGGATCCACTGAGAACTGACTTCTACACAAACTTTTTTTTGTCTTTTTTTTTTTTTTTTTTTAACTTAAGCTTCTTGACGTGGCTTTTCCACTTTGGGCAATCTGATAAATGTTTAGCAAGCTGCTTAAACATTTGAATTCTATGGGAATTCCCGAAGTGTAAATTCCTGAAGAAATACCTAGTTCCGTTCACTATTTATTGAGAACTTATGTCCTAGGAACTGTACTAGATGCTAGGGATTGAGAGCAAGAAAGACATAGCCTTTGCCCCTGGGCAGCTGACAGCCACATGGAGCAGCTCTGCTCTGGTGTGTAGAAGGCAATATGCTTGTTTTTTTCACTGTTATCACTGCTTATTTGACAATAGTTGGTTTAGTCTACAAGTTTAAGGCAAGCATACTAATGCATTTGCTTTTCGACAGAAATCATACTTACAAAGATTACATAAAGTCTGTCCCAAAACGTCTAAGAAATGTTCATTAATTAAAAATGTCTGGGGACTTCCCTGGTGGCGCAGTGGTGAAGAATCCACCTGCCAATGCAGGGGACACGGGTTCGAGCCCTGGTCCGGGAAGATCCCACATGCCGAGGATCAACTAAGGTCACGGGCCACAACTACTGAGTCTGTGCTCTAGATCCCACGAGCCACAACTACTGAGCCCGCATGCTGCAACTACTGAAGACTGAGGGCCTAGAGCCTGTGCTTCACAACAAAAAGAAGCACCACAATGAGAAGCCCGCATACCGCAACAAGGAGTAGCCCCAGCTCGCCGCAACTAGAGAAAGCCTGCTCACAGCAGTGAAGACCCAACGCAGCCAAGAAATTAAAAAAAAAAAAAGTCTGATTAAGATGTTTTACCAGGATACAAGAGTGAACTAAGGTGGTGTACAGTGTTTTTTGAAAACAAAATTCAAAAAAAATGTAACGGCAATCCTTATCTTGTTTGAACAACGTATTTTGAAAGGGTTAAACTTCAGAAATTACTTAAAGATAAATAAGATTGGCCGCCATACGGAATACTATTTATAAAATAAACACAGTTATAGAGGTTACTTTAAAAAAGACAGAACTTTGGGCTTCTAAAGGGGAGGAGGGCACGATGATCGGCAACTGTCTGGGGCGCAGGCACAGGAGCGCAGGTCCGCAGCCCCAGTGGGCGGCAACATTCCATTGTTTCTCAGAAAAAGGGAGAGTAGATTCACTTTATCATTGTTTTCTTTTTTCTTCCAGTGAGCAGTAAGTAAATGCCTAACATCATTAAGAAAAAAAGTGAAATCTGAAGGAAGGCAGCCCTTTATAACTGGAAGGTGGAGTGTGGCTTATGTGTCTCCATTCAACCCTGCCAGGCAGTTCTGCAGCAATTGCACATTACCCTTTGCATGCTTCACTTCTAACTCTGCCAGTTCCACTAAATTTTTTCTGAATGCAGCAACTCTTCTTGTCTTAAAATCTATAAGTTCTTGTTTTGCAGATTCAGATATTTTTTCAGATTTCTGACAACATAATTGTTGGGACATTTCAGCCTGCGGAACATCTTTATTTTTCGCTCTTGCTTTATCCAGTGCTTTATCAGCATTTTCATAATCCACTAGTGACCTAGATCTTTGATAGAGGAGATCCTTAGCAGCTTGAGATTTGTCTTAAGTAATATTTTAAAGATGAGAAATTTTGAGGTCCTCATCAGCTGACATTCGTGCTTCTATTGAATATTTTTCTTGTTTTATCAAACAGTTCTGAAACTTTAAGAAAAACTTGCATATATCTGTAGAACCCTGAGTTCCTAAAGCATGTAATGAAGTA
>RJWK010030201.1:12417-24965 GCA_004363435.1 Platanista minor
CCTCTCACTGTTGTGGCCTCTCCTGTTGTGGAGCACAGGCTTCGGACGCGCAGGCTCAGTGGCCATGGCTCACGGGCCCAGCCGCTCCGCGGCATGTGGGATCTTCCCAGACCAGGGCACGAACCCGTGTCCCCTGCATCGGCAGGCGGACTGTCAACCACTGCGCCACCAGGGAAGCCCTAATCATATTTTTTTAAAGCAATCTTCAAGTTTCTCTTTTTTATGTTTTTCCTCACACACTCAAATCTTGATTATATTCCAAGAAGGCATGGAAATTTAAATCTTTCCTCAAAATAGGACGTGCTGCCACACGACACAGGAACACTTCATGCATTGCAATGGTCTTCTTGAATATTGCCAAATACTCAGCTTCCAGCTCCTGTTTAATCTTTGCGAATTCTTCCTTTGTCATATACCCTCTTCCTCTCCAAGTTTCTGTAGTTTTTCCCTTGAAGCATCAAAATCAGGTTTGGTGGTGCTGGAGGGATAATATAACCTGCATAGTCTTCATTTTCAGAGAAGGAATCATGAAGCCAGATAAATTCCTAATGTTGTCAAACAACAGAAAACTCATTTTGTTTAAAATTTGGCAATGAACTCTTTACGTGAACAGTGAATTTTACTTTATCTCTCTCACTAAGAGCATCAGAAATGTCCGTCCACCTGTAGAGCAGCATCACTTCGAAAATCTACATTTATTGCTTTAAGTCCGCAGTCCCCCTCTGAGAATAAGTTGGGACGATTGTCCAGACCTTCCATCATGGCTGCTCCAAGATGAGGAGGGGCGATATGTTTTATATATAGTGAGATGTAGGGAAATTGGTGCTCTGTTTTTACTTTTATTGCAGCATTACTTCTTCTGCATATAGATTATTAATATACAGTCAGCTTTTCTAAATTTTCATAACTTCTGACATAAGTTTACATTTGTAAAATCAGCATCAAGATAATAGACATATTTGTCCCCCTCAGAAGTTTCTTTTTTTTTTTAATTGGGGTATAGTTGCTTTACAATGTTGCCCCTTTGCCATCTACCCTGCCCAGGCAACCACTGACCTAACTTCTGTCACTGCAGAATAGCTTGCATTTTCTAGAGTTTACATAAATAGAATCATATAATATGTTCTCATTATTACCTGGCAACAGTCATCTTTTGACAGACTAGACTAATGGAAGGAAATGTAGATAATTTCTTAAAGAGGATATATATCTATTTTAAATCATAAGGGGGAATATTTTAAAACTAAATTAATACTCAAGTTCATGTGAACTGATTGATCAAGTTCTTCTGGAATTTGTGTGGGAAACTTAAATGCACATAGATCTGACAGTTGACAAAATCGGAATACTCCTTTGAGTGTGATGTAGTGGAAAATGGATTGGTTTGGGAGCCAGAATTATATACACATTTAGGCTTTGTCATTCCGTCATCCCTGGAAGAGTGGCTTTGAATGAATTATTTAACCTCTCTGAGTTTCAGTGGTTTAACCCATAAAATGGGAATAATAAGGACCTCTTTATTGGGTGACTGGGAGGATTCAACTAGACTTGGACATGGAAGGTGTCTCACATTCAGATATTAGCTTCTCTTCCCTTAACAGTGATTCTTGTTTCTATGAGAACATTACTGCAGAATTATAAAGTCATCTAAAAATTACTCAACATAAAAATAGCCACTTAATAGCCTTTATGAGAACATATCTAGTGTGTGGAGCTGTGTTAATCTATGTAATCTTTTTTACAGCAGCTGGTTAACCTTCCTAATTCTGCTTTGTCCTAAATGACATGAAAAAGAATTTGGTATTAGTGTTCCCTGACTTCTCATTGATTAAGAATGGGAGAAGATAGCCAAGAGGCCAAGGAGACCATCAGAAATTGATCAAAGAAAGGACTATGGGTAAACTCTAAAGTGGATAACCCATACAGAGAAAAGAGTGAGGTCATGATGGCAGCTAAAATGAACCAAGTGCTTACTACATGCTAGGCTTTGTGCTAAGGCTTTACCTGAATTGTTGCACTTAACCCTCATAACAAACCTTTGCATTAAGAACTATTATTGTGTCCATTCTACAGATGAGAAAATCAAGGCTTAGAGAAGTTAAGTAACTAATTCAAGTTCAAACAGATGGAAGTGACAAAGATGGATTCAGACCTAGATCTCTGCCTTCAGAGCTCAAAATACTTTTAGAGGAGCACAGAAGAATCCCAGGCTCGAGAGGTTTTCTGCTCTTAGAAAGGGAAGAAAGGAAACTACCACCAAAATTCTGTCCTGAATTTTAGGAAAGCAACCATCCACAATGACTTGAGTGGGATTCAATCACTTCTTGATGATCTTTTCGGGACCGTCTGACCATGTGTCACCTATTTTAGGCCTTCCTCACCCCACAGCATCACCTGCAACACAGGCCCTTGATTTCCCTCACTGTTGGAAAAATTCTCTTGTTGTTGAATCTCAGTCATCCCATTGAAGTGGAGGCCCTCCAGTTCTGGCTAACACCCACTTCCCTCCAGGGCTATTTGTCAAGGAGGGGGTGAGTATGGACTTAATGACATGCTTTCCTTAACAATTTTCCAAACCTATCATCTAGGATAGGGTTTATTAGCATTCATCAACAACACCCCAGCAAAGTAGGTTTATAGGATGAGCCCATTACCTGTTTAGAAATCTGGAAGGCTAAGGAATTTGTACCAAGACTTGGAACTCAGGGATTTTAACCCCAGTCCCTCCTGTACCACATGGCCTTCAGTAAGCTGTACGGTTGCTCTAGTTGTCCATCCTCTCCTTGTCTTCCCTCCATGCCCACCACCATCATCTCTGCTGGCAGACTGAAAGCTTGAGTTTTGCCTTACTTCCCACGAAACTAATTAAAGTCTACAAAGTACTCTGAGAATATTCAGCGTGGGGTTCTTACCAAGACAGAATTACAGGAGGGAATGGCAAGGAATGGGAATAGGCTAAAGCTAGGATAGTTGAGTTGCTCTAAGGAAGGCTCAGGTAAGCCTCCTTCCACTATGAATCTTAAGGCTCTTTCTCTATGTTTGCCCAGCCTTCGCAGGGAAGAGTTCACTTCTTTTCCCCTTTCCCAGGCTCAGATATAAGGCAAAGTGGGACCTGAGTTCTGTTGTTCCGTCTGCCCTTTCCCCTCAAAATCACACACAGAACCCTTCAGACAATACTTGTCTTATGAAAAGGAAATGGTTGGATTACATATTAGTCTGGAACAAAGTTCTCAGATGCAGGATGTTGATTGTTCTATCTTCTGTGCTTTCAACTGTGGTTGGTTAATCACTGCTCTTGAACTTCTGCTCTAGCACAGCCTTGACATGGGCACCTCTGGTGGGGGGGACTCTTCTGAAGAGTCAGGTCCTATCCAGGAGGAGCTTACCTGTAAAGGCAAAACACACACAATAAAAGCATCCTGAGAACAACTACAAAGCAACACATTAATACAGGCAAAATAAAATAGCACAATGGATGTTGTGGATTCTGCTTTGCTTTATAGGTTTAGAAATATCTCTATTCGAAAGCAGGGACCTTTTGGCTTTAATACTCATCACTCATGTTACAAAAGCCTCAGTCTTTGGGGTTTTTTAAATATGTCCTGCTTTTAAGCAGGTCAGCTGTACTTTGGGTATTTCTCCCTTTCTTCTCTCACCATCTCATGAAACACTTTCTGGCTCCATTTCCCCCACTCCCATATCCTGAATAGCAAAGGCTTTCTACTGTCCAAATCAACCTGTCCCCTTGGAACATATCATGGAACCAGCCAATAAGCTGCCAGGTGAAGGGGAACAGGGTTGTTAAATATTCTTTAGTACAAGTCTCAAATGTGCAAATGCTGATGTTGTGGAGTAAGGAGGATGACGGTTGGGAGAGACATCTACCCCCCATAAATTCTCAGAGATTAAGCTCCACACCCTTTGAACCAAAGGCTTCCAAGACCTTTTACCTTTTTAGGAAGGGCTCTCTGTCATCTCAATTGTCCACATTACTGGTAGCAAACTATGACTCTGATAGCCAAAAGAGGAGATTTCTGATGCAGTGCGAAGGTGTTCTCTGATGAGGGGTCTGATCCAGCAAGAAGGGTTTCTCTAGGAGGAGTAGCTATCAGTAGTGTTTCATTCTGCTCTCACCAAATGATAGAGTAAGGAGGTGGCCAAGCCCAAGGATGCAGGGTAACAGGAACAAGCTGGGTCAAGACAAAACATTTGCTGCAAATGATTCCAAAACGTTCACAAACAGAGATAATGGCAAAATGAACAGACAATAAGTGGGAAAAGATCAACTCTCACCAAAATTATATTCCCATTGGAAGAAGAAATAAGAGGAAAGGGAACTCTAGTTTTGGGAAGGGAAGGAGATCATAGAGATGACACCTAGCACCAGCATCACCCTGCAGCTGTGGTTTCAGGACAGAGGTTTATGTTTTCAGGCTTGCAAGATTGATGACTACAGTCCTGGAAGAGAAAATTCTCTTCAGTGTGTGGGTTCAGCCAAGTCTAACAGGCCCAGTTTTCTCAACCAGCTCTAATCTACAGTCTGCAGGCTTTCTCTTCTTCCCGACCACCTTCAGTGTGCACCTGTGTTCCTGATCTCCTTTTTTTCTTCAAACCACATATGAGGCTTTTTGGACTCCACTGGATACACTCAAGGAAAGTGGATGAACTATATCTTAATACAGAGCAAGCTCCTCTGACACAGGTCAAATAATACATTTTATGAACTTGAAATGGCAGAAGGGCCAATCATAATTATTTGATGCCTGCCCCCAAATCTTCTATGGTTTTAGGCCAGGTATCAAATATTCAATAATATCAAGGAATAATATCAAAGAATAGCTGGCCCTGCCCAGAGGACCTTACAGTTTAAATGCAGAAACAAAACACAAAGACACATGAGAACAATCACAAAGCTCACATAAATGTAGGTGAAATTACACAGCACGTTTTGGAAAAGGAGGGATTGAAGCTAGATTTAGTTCTGTTCTTCTATTTATTTATTGGTCTATTTATTATTTATTTAGGTTGTGCTGGGTCTTAGCTGCTGCACGTGGGATCTTCGTTGTGGCATGCGGACTCTCAGTTGTGGCATGAGGACTCTTAGTCACAGCATGTGGACTCTTAGTTGTGGCATGCATGCAGGATCTAGTTCCCCAACCAGGGAATGAACGCGGGCCCCCTGCATTGGAGGAGTCTTACCCACTGGACCACCAGGAAAGTTCCAGTTCTGTTCTCCTTAACAACCATTTCTGAGCATTCACTGTCAGCCAGGCACAATGCTAGGAGGTACTTTATATATTTCTTTTCTTCTAATCCTCACAAACCTTCGTGGTAGGAATTGTTACCACCGTTTCAGAGACGAGATTAAGTAACTTGCCCTACTAAGCAGGAGAATGGGTTGAAACCCAGACCTATGTGACTCAAAATGTGTGCCTTTAACTGTCACCTCATACTGTATCCTTCTGCAGAAGAACTTTCTACCTGGAAAGAAGTTTAAATGCTTTCTTTGCTTTAGAGGAGGTTGTACAACTTAGAGGCAGTGTTGTGAAAATAGAGGAATGAATTACATGAAATTCTATCTTTGCCTGATTGGCTCACCCAGCTCTAATCCTTGGGCCAAGGGGAAAAAAAAAAAAAAGGAAAACACTACAAGCTCAAGAGATGCTAAGGTTGCACATCTAAGAGCCTTGGGCTGAAAGGCGTTTTGAGAGGTCATTCTCCTGCTTCCCCATAGAAGGCCCTTTAGATTCCATGGAATTCACTTTGGGAAAGTGGATGAACAATATCTTAATACAGAGCTAGCTCCCTTGCCATAGAAGATCACATAAAGCATTTCATGAACTTCTAAATTGATTAGTCCTCAATGTAGCTTTTGTTGTTTCACTGGACTCAGTGAAATTAATAGAAAGGGATATTCTGGGGATCTCTCCTTTGACTTTCTGGCATGGCAGTTTTTCCATACCTCTAGCCTCAATCCTTGCTGCTGTGAGATAAGCTTGAGAGCTTTACTGGGGCTAGGAAATATGCCACGTACACTCTGTGCAATATAAAGCTATGTACAATGGTCAGTATCCTCTAAGAACTTATGCCGTCATATACAGGTAATTACAATAAAAGCAGGATTCAATATGGGAGGAGTATGAAAAGAGCCTATAGTTCTTAGTACCAAGAGCCCTTTCAGTCAATGATATTTACCCAAATGCTAATGGAGCCACAGTCTATCTGAGAAAGTCTTGAGCAAGACGGCTGGACCCTTGGGTCCTGTGCTCAATTTGTGCTACCAGCACCCCCTTTCCCAGCGCTCAGGGAACATTTATTGGGCACTGACGCTGTACAAGCACTGCGTATACGGAGATGACTGTGATGTGACCCTGCCAGCAAAGCTCTCACATACACAGTGGATCCGTGTCCACAGAGATTAATGCTAAGAGTGCTGAGTCAACAGTTTCTCCACCACCACCCCCCACACGCCCCCCTTTCACCCCTCCCCTTCCTCAGAAAGTGGGAAAGTTGTAGGAAACCACATGAGTTTCACTAATCCCCCATAAATAGCACCCACTGCATTACTGGTCTCATTCTTCTTTTTTTTTTTTTTTAACATCTTTATTGAAGTATAATTGCTTTACAATGGTGTGTTAGTTTCTGCTGTATAACAAAGTAAATCAGCTATACATATACATATATCCCCATATCTCCTCCCTCTTATGTCTCCCTCCCACCCTCCCTACCCCACCCCTCTAGGTGGTCACAAAGAGTGGATCCCTGGGTGCTATGAGGCTGCTTCACTTTGTTGATTACAGACTGCTTAATTACAGAGACAGACTCCTCTTGGTTGGTGGGGGCAGGAGGACTGGGGCAAGAAATAAGGGTGAGAAGGTATGGGGGAACTGTGAATGCAGGCCACCCAGCCCCACCCTCACGGTCCAGGACAGGAGCTAAGGTGAGAAAGAAATCTCTGATCAGCGATATTGACCCTCTCGCCACTGCCTTCCCCCCAAACAATAAAACCTCTAGGAATAAGGGGGAAAAATCAACTTCCTCTGATAGCTATTTTCCTAGTATAACTTCCCTCTTTAGGCTTTTAAAATATCTGGTAATTAGAGAGAAACAGCAATATCACGTCAGTATTAAACCACAAATATAATATAATTCTTGGCACACAGTAAGTACCGAATATTTGTTGAATACATGAAAGGTTACAGAGAGACAAAATAATAGGGACAAAGGCATACAGAGAAAGCAAGCTGATGGTGTATCTATGTTGGGCTACCTGAATCAAAGCACTGTTTCCCTTCCACTAAAATCACCAATTACATGACAGAGTTGACAACACCAGAAGGCACTTTTAGCATTATACACATGTATCTAGCGACCAAATGAGAGGAATAAAGAAGGGAGGAGGAAGAGAGCTTTTTACCTGTGTGAGTAGTTACGTGCAGCAGTCGCAAAAAGGCTGAGGTGGAAAAGCAGAAAATAGGCAAGGCAAGGTCAGAAAGACTGAACCAGCTATGTGTCAGAAGAAAAGATGTGGAACAGAATGGGCATTTCAGGCTGTAGACAGGGAAGGTTTGGGGCTGATCCAGAGAGCCACATCTTCAAGTAACATGATTTAGTTCTTCTGTGGCCTTGAACTGATCTCATCTTGCCACTCCTGCCACACCTATCCCAGGTACTCAATAAATATTCTTGGTTTAATCTCAAGAAACTCTTGATCAATTGTGCTAATAAAAATGAAGTACACAATGAAAAATTTTTTTATTTGGTTTTGCCTAAGGAGTTATACCTTAGCAATTACAATTTATATAAGCATTCATTTGAAAGAGTTTGCAATGTCGATTTGGGAATGACTGGGGTAGGGCAGCCACGATGCATGTTGATAGGCAAGAAACAGTCAAGTTAGATGCTTTCTTTTTAATCTATTTTTGGCTGCATTGGGTCTTTGTTACTGCATGAGGGCTTTCTCTAGTTGCGGAGAGTGGGGGTTACTCTTCGTTGCGGTGCGCGGGCTTCTCATTGCGGTGGCTTCTCTTGTTGTGGAGCACAGGCTCTAGGTGCGTGGGCTTCAGCAGTTGCGGCTCGTGGACTCAGTAGTTGTGGCTCACGGGCTCTAGAGCAAAGGCTCAGTAGTCGTGGCGCACGGGCTTAGTTGCTCCGCGGCATGTGGGATCTTCCTTTACCAGGGCTCAAACCCTTGTCCCTTGCACTGGCAGGCGGATTCTTAACCACTGAGCCCCAGGGAAGTCCCAAGTTAGGTTTTTAAATTTCCTGAAGATAATTGAGATGCCAACGTTTAAGAGTTGACTATTTGTACCCACATTCTGAACTATATAATTTATGGAAATTTCTTTAATGTCCCCATCTTTCATTTGTCATAGTCATCATCAGATATAGATATATCTCAGGGTTGTTTCTCTCTTCTTTTATATAAACTAGCTATGCCTTATTCTAGTAGAGTATTAAACTGCCTATAAAGCTCCCTAAATTAATCACCCAATAGTTTAAGCATAATAAACATGTGAACTGTCTCAGTTAATTGGCCCAAGAAATTGTGTTCATCCCCAGAATCATATTTTTCTTCTCCCTCACACTTCCCCTGTCACCCTGAGTTAATGTCAGAAGCAAGAAAAAGTTATTCTTGACAAATGCTGGCTTCATATCCAGAATTAGAGCAAGACCTTAAATAGGAATTTAAGAAATAATTCAGTGACTTGGAGGATCATCAGATGATGTGTAGGTCAGTGACTCCCGAGATGACCACCTTGTGTTCAGGGGGCTGAGGGAAAATCCAGAGGCAGGAGGAGATCCCCTTCCTAAAGGTGGAGTCCAGTCCCATGGAGGAGATGGGACAGCACTCATGACACAGGGACCAAGGCAAAGAGAGACAAGGACAGACCAGGAGGCACTTTATTGAGCTGCAGAGGTAAATGCTGGAAAGACGTGAAGAAACAAAATAGAGAAAAATTAAGTCAGGAAGTAATGGATTAACATGAAGGGATAGCTTTTCTGGTAAGCAGCCTGAAATGACCTGTAAAAATGGTTTGCTATTCACTAGATGCAGAAAACCCCACAAAATCATGCAAAGCTAGAGGTTCAAGTCTTCGTGTTCACTTTAAGAACACTCATGAAACTTCCCAGGCTATTAAGGGTATGCATATCCAAAAAGCCACCAAGTTATCTGAAGGATGTCACTTTACAGAGCAATGTATGCCATTCCGTCGTTAGAGTGGTGGAGTTGGTGGTAGGTGGGCCCAGGCCAAAGAGTGGGGCTGGATGCAGGGTTGGGTGGCCCAAAATGAGTGGTGAATTTTTACTGCACGTGCTCAGAAATGCAGAGAATAGTGCTGACTTTAAGGGCTTAGATGTAGATTCTCTGGTCATTGAGCACATCCAGGTGAACAAAGCCCCCAAAATGTGGCACAGGACTTACAGACCTCATGGTCAGATCAGCCCATACATGAGCTTTCCCTGCCCCAATGAGATGATCCCTACTGAAAAAGCACAGATTGTTCCTAAACCAGAAGAGGAAGTTTCACAGAAGACAAAGATATCCCAGAAGAAACTGAAGAAACAAAAACTTACCGCCTGGGAATAAATGCTGCAAAAAAAATAAATATAAATAAAAGTTTTTTAAAAATGAAGAGATATATACAAGATGCCATGTGTGCATCTCCATGTGTGTTTTGCAAGAAGCAGCAGGAAAGGGTGGTGGAAAAGGAGTGGACCTAGATCTGTGGAGAGAAGCAAGGAGAGGGTCTTAAGTCTGGGGAAGAAGGCCAGAGGGTGAAAGACAGGGAGGCGTGATGAAAACTAGGTCACCAGCCTTCTGTCCTCCTGGTCTATTCAGATCCCACCACCACCACCACCCCCATTGGTGGGCAGGCCAGTAGCTTCTTGTAAGGCCTCTTGACCCATGAAATACATCTTCAGGGTCCAGAGAGTGAAAAGAGTGATTTTGCTTACATACGGCTCTGAGCTTCTACTGAGGAACACTCAGAGTTAAGTCCACTCTAACTTGAAAAGATGGGGACTGGGAGCTTCAACAGCATAATGGGCTTCAAATCTCTGAAGAGTTATTATTCGCAGGACCACTGGCAGCAGTTCTTCATTCTTTCTGGGGAAATAAAAACCACAAGGAAATAGAATGAAACTACAGAAGCAAGGATTGAGTTAGACAGAGGAAACATTTCCTGACTGAAACAACCCCCCTCTTTGGTAGTCTTTAGGACAGGCTTTGTGATACCCACGCATCAGGATGACTTAGATGCCAATTAGTTGACCTTGTTGGAAAATAGTGCTAAATGCAATGTTTCATTGTAGAACTCAAATATTTCCTCATGTGTAAGATGGGCAAAATAATACCATTTCACAGAGATGGCATGTGAGAAAATACATAGAGGCCTCTAGTAGGTAGTGTGTGTGTATGTTGTGTGTGTGTGTGTGTGTGCGTGTGTGTGTGTGTATGAGAGAGAGAAATCATTTCCTCAGTAAATATTGACACATTTTTTTTGCTGCCCCTCAGTTTTCTTAAATATAAAATGAGTATGGACCGCATCCTTCAGAGGGCTTAGTGTGAATATCAAAGGGGTTCAATAGATGGGAAATATTTAGATACTGTAAACTACCACACACAAAGATATATGTTGTCATTAGAATCTCTGTGAAAGTATTTTACCAGCTGCCAATATATGGAGACCCCTTTTATCACAGGTCAGTTTCTTTGCATCACAAACAAAGGCTATATCCACAACTTTTGCCCTTGGCTGAGAACAACACCCCTACACTGCTGGAAAAAAATCCAAAAAAAACTCTAAAAACTCAAACTTCCCTGACTTCAGGTCAGTCCTAGCACATGAGAAGAAAGATAATAAGAAAGATCATAAGTTGGTCAGGCCTGAGTTCAAATCCCAATATCACTATTACTTAATATCTTTGAACCTTGGTTTTCTTGTTCACAAAATGGAGATAAGTACTATCTATGATTTGGATTGTTTTAAGGTTTTAATGAAATCAAATATATAAAAGACCTGGCCTATTGAGGATGGTCTTTGAGTATCAGTTCTCCTCACATGGGACGCATTGCATCCTATTACTGGTCAGGGTTCTGCTTGGAGATGGTAGCGTGAACACATTGATGTCTAACAACTTAAGATTTGGAGCCATGTGTAAAGGGCAGGGAGAACGACAGAGAACATCTAAAACAGGACTGCTGTGCCTTGAACAGAATGGCCATCGTTTCCCTAATCTCTTCCTCCCTTTCTGGGTCCTTCTCCAATAGATATTCCTCATTTTTACCTGTAGGCTGATGTGCCACTTTAAATGGTTTCCAGCCTCAAATTAGTCTCCGGGTTCTGCTTTGTCCAGGAGAATGGGGCAAGTGGACTGGCAATTAAGAGAAGATACTTTCACCCAGGGCTTGCCCAATTTTGAAAATTGGTCCAATATATGTACATGATAGTTTTCAAAGACCTGCTGCTCCTGACAAAATGGAGCATGTTTCCGCATCCCACACCTTGCTAGGGAAGAAGGAAGGAGCATTCAGGGAAAGCTGAGGTCTACAGGTGTGTTTGTGTACCTCCACAGGCACACTCATTAGAACATGTGTCTGAATGGATATGTATTAGTGGAGGGGAAGGTGGCGTATTCTGTATCTTGGGAGGCTTGCTATTTAGGTAAATGTATGATTAGTGAGTGTATACATTGGATTACTACTGAAGTGCAGTGTATGTATACAGGTGCTAATGTCTATCTAGAATGGCATAGGTGCTAAGGACAGATGTGTGTATTGTATATGTTGGTGTCTGTGGCCGAGAAATATGATGGCAAAAAGCCACATGCAGATAGAACTCAATTACCAAATTAAAGTGGAAAGACAAAGTCATATACATATGGCTTTGAACTGAATTTGTCAGGCAAAAACTTACTTTTCTATTCTCAGTGTCTCTCAGTCCAGTCTTCAGACTAAACCACTAAAATATAAGCATCATGAGGGCAGGAATTTTGACTGTCTTGTTAACTGATGTATCCTCAGCACCTAAAACAAAGAGTATGTGGCACATAGTAGATGTGAGATAAATATCGAGATAAATATTGGAAGAAATATCTTATAAATGAAGAAGTGATTTATTTAAACCACCCCAGGCCCATTCTGGCTTAACCAGTTAATGGGGGAGTTGGGTTGATGGCAAAGAAAGACTAGGGACCAGATGGACACTGATACTCGAGGAAGAGGAAGCATATGAAGAATGAAGCCAGAAGAATTCATCCAGGCAGGCTCCTTGGATGGATGGAGATGTGGAACAGAGAACTGTCAACATTCTATGCAAGAAGTTATCCATTAAGTATTTGTTCTCTAACATTTTATGAGTATCTAGTGTGTGGAAGATTCATTGTTTGGCGGTGTGGTTATAAAGGCGAGCAAGCTGTGGTCTTGAGGTATGCATTTTGGTGAAGACCAATGTAAAAACAGACAACCATTATAAAATGGGCATGGGCCTCAGTAAAGGTTTGTAAAAAGTGCTCTGGGAGCAGGTGGGATGGGAGAGGAGCTA
>RJWK010030202.1:0-24862 GCA_004363435.1 Platanista minor
ATTTGTTTATTTATGTTTTTATTTCCATTTCTCTAGGAGGTGGGTCAAAAAGGATCTTGCTGTGATTTATGTCATAGAGTTTTCTGCCTATGTTTTCCTCTAAGAGTTTGATAGTTTCTGGCCTTACATTTAGGCCTTTAATCCATTTTGAGTTTATTTTTGTGTATAGTGTTAGGGAGTGCTCTAATCTCATACTTTTACATGTACCTGTCCAGTTTTCCCAGCACCACTTATTGAAGATGCTGTCCTTTCTCCACTGTACCTTCCTGCCTCCTTTATCAAAGATAAGATGACCATATGTGTGTGGGTTTATCTCTGGGCTTTCTATCCTGTTTCACTGATCTATATTTCTGTATTTCTGCCAGTACCATACTGTCTTGTTTACTGTAGCTTTGTAGTAAAGTCCGAAGTCAGGGAGCCTGATTCCTTGAGCTCTGTTTCTCGTTCTCAAGATTGCTTTGGCTATTCGTGGTCTTTTGTGTTTCCATACAAATTGTGAAATTTTTTGTTCTAGAATGTGAAAAATGCCAGTGATAGTTTGATAGGGATTGCATTGAATCTGTAGATTGCTTTGGATGGTAGAGTCATTTTCACAATGTTGATTCTTCCAATCCAAGAACATGGTATATCTCTCCATCTATTTGTATCATCTTTAATTTCTTTCATCAGTGTCTTATAATTTGCTGCATATATGTCTTTTGTCTCCTTAGGTAAGTTTGTTCCTAGATATTTTATTCTTTTTGTTGCAATGGTAAATGGGAGTGTTTTCTTAATTTCACATTCAGATTTTGCATCATTAGTGTATAGGAATGCTAGAGATTTCTGTGCGTTAATTTTGTATCCTGCTACTTTACCAAATTCATTGATTAGCTCTAACAGTTTTCTGGTAGCATCTTTAGGATTCTCTATGTATAGTATCATGTCATCTGCAAACAGTGACAGCTTTACTTCTTCTCTGATTTGGATTCCTTTTATTTCCTTTTCTCCTCTGATTGCTGTGGCTAAAACTTCCAAAACTATGTTGAATAAGAGTGGTGAGAGTGGGCAGCCTTGTCTTGTTCCTGATCTTAGTGGAAATGGTTTCAGTTTTTCACCACTGAGGATGATGTTGGCTGTGGGTTTGTCATATATGGCCTTTATTATGTTGAGGAAAGATCCCTCTATGCCTACTTTCTGCAGGGTTTTTATCATAAATCGGTGATGAATTTTGTCAAAAGCTTTCTCTGCATCTATTGAGATGATCATATGGTTTTTCTCCTTCAATTTGTTAATATGGTGTATCATGTTGATTTATTTGCATATATTGAAGAATCCTTGCATTCCTGGAATAAACCCAACTTGGTCATGGTGTATGATCCTTTTAATGTGCTGTTGGATTCTGTTTGCTAGTATTTTGTTGAGGATTTTTGCATCTATGTTCATCAGTGATATTGGCTTGTAGTTTTCTTTCTTTGTGACATCTGTGTCTGGTTTTGGCATCAGGGTGATGGTGGCCTCTTAGAATGAGTTTGGGAGTGTTCCTCCCTCTGCTATATTTTGGAAGAGTTTGAGAAGGATAGGTGTTAAGTCTTCTCTAAATGTTTGATAGAATTCGCCTGTGAAGCCATCTGGTCCTGGGCTTTTGTTTGTTGGAAGATTTTTAATCACAGTTTCAATTTCAGTGTTTGTGATTGGTCTGTTCATATTTTGTATTTCTTCCTGGTTCAGTCTTGGAAGGTTGTGCATTTCTAAGAATTTGTCCATTTCTTCCAGGTTGTCCATTTTATTGTCTGTTAGTACTTCCCTTATGTATTGAGGTGCTCCTGTAGTGGGTGCATAAATATTTACAATTGTTATATCTTTTTCTTGGATCGACCCCTTGATCATTATGTAGTGTCCTTCATTGTCTCTTCTAATAGTCTTTATTTTAAAGTCTATTTTGTCTGATATGAGAATTGCTACCTACTTCAGCTTTCTTTTGGTTTCCATTTGCATGGAATATCTTTTTTCATTCCCTTACTTTCAGTCTGTATGTGTCTCTAGGTCTGAAGTGGGTCTCTTGTAGATAACATATATATGGGTCTTGTGTTTGTATCCATTCAGCCAGTCTGTGTCTTTTGGTGGGAGCATTTAATCCTTTTACATTTAAGGTAATTATCGATATGTATGTTCCTATTCCCATTTTCTTAATTGTTTTGGGTTTGTTGTTGTAGGTCTTTTCCTTCTCTTGTGTTTCCTGCCTAGAGAAGTTCATTTAGCATTTGTTGTAAAGCTGGTTTGGTGATGCTGAACTCTCTCAGCTTTTGCTTGTCTGTAAAGGTTTTAATTTCTCCATCAAATCTGAATGAGATGCTTGCTGGGTAGAGTAATCTTGGTTGTAGGTTTTTCTCCTTCATCACTTTAAATATGTTCTACCAGTCCCTTCTGGCTTGCAGAGTTTCTGCTGAAAGATCAGATGTTAACCTTATGGGGATTCCCTTGTATGTTATTTCTTGTTTTTCCCTTGCTGCTTTTAATAAGTTTTCTTTGTATTTAATTTTGACAGTTTGATTAATATGTGTCTTGGCGTGTTTCTCCTTGGATTTATCCTGTATGGGACTCTCTGTGCTTCCTGGACTTGATTAAGTATTTCCTTTCCCATATTAGGGAAGTTTTCAACTATAATCTCTTCAAGTATTTTCTCAGTCCCTTTCTTTTTCTCTTCTTCTTCTGGGACCCCTATAATTTGAATGTTGGTGTGTTTAATGTTGTCCCAGAGGTCTCTGAGACTGTCCTCAGTTCTTTTCATTCTTTTTTCTTTATTCTGCTCTGCAGTAGTCATTTCCACTATTTTATCTTCCAGGTCACTTATCCGTTCTTCTGCCTCAGTTATTCTGCTATTGATCCCTTCTGCAGTATTTTTAATTTCATTTATTGTGTTGTTCATCATTGCTTGTTTCATCTTTAGTTCTTCTGGGTCCTTGTTAAATGTTTCTTGCATTTTCTTTATTCTATTTCCAAGGTTTTGGATCATCTTTACTGTCATTATTCTGAATTATTTTTCAGGTAGACTGCCTATTTCCTCTTCCTTTATTAGGTCTGGTGGGTTTTTATCTTGCTCCTTCATCTGCTGTGTGTTTTTCTGTCTTCTCATTTTGCTTATCTTACTGTGTTTGGGGTCTCCTTTTCACAGGATGCAGGTTCCTAGTTCCTGTTGTTTTTGGTGTCTGTCCCCAGTGGCTAAAGTTGGTTCAGTGGGCTGTGTAGGCTTCCTGGTAGAGGGGACTAGTGCCTGTGTTCTGGTGGATGAGGCTGGATCTTGTCCTTCTGGTGGGCAGGTCCACGTCAGGTGGTGTGTTTTGGGGTGTGCCCTTATTATGATTTTAGGCAGCCTCTCTGCTAATGGGTGGGGTTGTGTTCCTGTCTTGCTAGTTGTTTGGCATAGGGTGTCCAGCACTGTAGCTTGCTGGTCATTTAGTGAAGCAGGGTGTTGGTGTTGAAATGGAGATCTCTGGGAGATTTTCACCATTTGATATTACATGGAGCTGGGAGGTCTCTTGTGGACCAGTGTCCTGAAGTTGGCTCTTCCACCTCAGAGGGACAGCACTGACTCCGGGCTGCAGCACCAAGAGCCTTTCTTCCACACATCTCAGAATAAAAGGGAGAAAAAGTAGAAAGAAAGAAAGAAAGAAAAGAAAGAAAGAAAGAAAGAAAGAAAGAAAGAAAGGAAGAGGATTAAATAAAATAAAGTAAGATAAAATAAAATGAAGTTTTTAAAATAAAAAATAATTATTAAGAAAAAAATTTTTTAAGTAAAAAAATAATAAATAAATAAAACAGATGGACAGAACCCTAGGACAAATGGTGAAAGCAAAACTATACAGACAATATCTCACACAGAAGCATACATACTCACTCACAAAGAGAGGAAAAGGGGAAAAAATAATAAACCTTGCTCTCAAAGTCCACCTCCTCAATTTGGGATGATTCGTTGTCTATTCATGTATTCCACCAATGCAGGGTACATCAAGTTGATTGTGGAGATTTAATCCGCTGCTCCTGAGGCTGTTGGGAGGGATTTTCCTTTCTCTTCTTTGTTCACAGAGCTTCCGGGGCTTAGCTTTGTATTTGGCCCTGCCTCTGTGTGTGCTTCGCAGGAGGACATCTCTTCTTCGCTCAGACAGGACGGGGTTAAAGGAGCAGCTGATCCGGGGGCTCTGGCTCACTCAGGCCGGGGAGAGGGAAGTGTGCGGATGCGGGGCGAACCTGCGGCGGCAGATGCAGGCAGGACGTTGCACCAGCTTGAGGCATGCCATGTGTTCTCCCGGGGAAGTTGTCCCTGGATCCCAGGACCCTGGCAGTGACGGGCTGCACAGTCTCCCTGGAGGGGAGGTGTGGAGAGTGACCGGTGCTCACACACAGGCTTCTTGGTGGCGGCAGCAGCAGCCTTAGCATCTCATGCCCGTCTCTGTGGTCTGCTATTAGCCACGGCTTGTGCCTGTCTCTGGAGCTCCTTTAATTAGCGCTCTTAATCCCCTCTCCTCGCTCACCATGGAAACAAAGAGGGAAGAAAAAGTCTCTTGCCTCTTTGGCAGGTCCAGAATTTTCCCCGAATCCCTCCCAGGTAGCCGAGGTGCACTAACCCCCTGCAGGCTGTGTTCACGCTGCCAATCCTCTCCCTGTGATCTGACTGAAGCCCAAGCCTCAGCTCCCAGCCCTGCTCTGCCCTGGCAGGTGAGCAGACAAACCTCTCAGGCTGGTGAGTGCTGGTCAGCACCAATCCTCTGTGTGGGAATCTCTCTGCTTTGCCCTCCGCACCCCTCTTGCTGTGCTCTCCTACACGGCTCCAAAGCTTCCCCCCTCTGCCACCCTCAGTCTCCGCCCATAAAGGGGCTTCTAGTGTTTGGAAAACTTTCCTCCTTCACAGCTCCCTCTCACTGGTCCCTATTCTTTTGTCTCTGTTTGTTCTTTTTTCTTTTGCCCTACCCAGGTATGTGTGGAGTTTCTTGCCTTGTGGGAGGTCTGAGGTCTTCTGCCAGCATTCCGTAGGTATTCTGTATTAGTTGTTCCATGTGTAGATGTATTTCTGATGTATCTGTGGGGAGGAAGGTGATCTCCACGTCTTACTCTTCCACCATCTTCCCCCAAGTCCTTGTCCATTAATTTTATATCCTGCAACTTTACCAAATTCATTGATTAGCTCTAGTAGTTTTCTGGTGGCATCTTTAGGATTATCTATGTATAGTATCATGTCATCTGCAAACAGTGACAGTTTTACTTCCTCTTTTCCAGTTTGGATTCCTTTTATTTCTTTTACTTCTCTAATTGCTGCGGCCAGGAGTTCCAAAATTATGTTGAATTATAGTAGCAAGAGTGAACATCCTTGTTTTGTTCCTAATCTTAGAGGAAATGCTTTCAGTTTTTCACCATTGAGAATGTTGTTTGCTGTGGGTTTGTCATATATGGCCTTTATTATACTGAGGTAGGTTCCCTCTATGTCCACCTTCTGGAGAGTTTTAATCATAAATAGGTGTTGAATTTTGTCAAAATCTTTTTCTGCATCTATTGAGATGATCATATGGTTTTTATTCTTCAATTTGTTAATATGGTGTATCACATTGATTGATTTGCATGTGTTGAAGAATCCTTGCATCCCTGGGATAAATGCCACTTGATCATGGTGTATGGTACTTTTAAAGTGTCATTGGATTCTGTTTGCTACTATTTTGTTGAGGATTTTGGCGTCCATATTCATCAATGATATTGGTCTGTAAATTTTTGTGTGTGTGTGTGTGATATCTTTGGCTTTGGTATCAGGGTGATGGTGGCCTCACAGAATGAGTTTGGGAGTGTTCTTTGCTCTGCAATTTTTTGGGAGAGTTTGAAAAGAATGGGTATTAGCTCTTCTCTAAGTGTTTGATAGAATTTACTTGTGAAGCCATCTGGTCCTGGACTTTTGTTTGTTGGAAGATTTTTAATCATAGTTTCAATTTCATTATTTGTGATTGGTCTGTTCACATTTTCTATTTCTTCCTGGTTCAGTCTTGGAAGGTTATAACTTTCTAAGTATTTGTCCAGTTCTTCTAGGTTCTCCATTTTATTGGCATATAGTTGCTTGTATTAGTTTTCTATGATCCTTTGTATTTCTGCAGTGTCTGTTGTAACTTCTCCTTTTTCATTTCTAATTTTATTGATTTGAGTCCTCTCCCTCTTTTTCTTGATGAATTTGGCTAAAGCTTTATCAATTTTGTTTATCGTCTCAAAGAACCAGCTATTAGTTTTATTGATCTTTGCTATTGTTTTCTTTGTTTCTATTTCATTTATTTCTACTCTGACCTTTATGATTACTTTCCTTCTACTAACTTTGGGGGTTTTTTTGTTCTTCTTTCTCTAATTGCTTTAGGTGTAAGGTTAGATTGCTTATTTGAGATTTTTTCTTCTTTCCTGAGGTTGGATTGTATTGCTATAAACTTCCCTCTTAGAACTGCTTTTGCTGCATCCCATAGGTTTTGGGTCATTGTGTTTTCATTGTAATTTGTCTCTAGGTATTTTTTTGATTTTCTCTTTGATTTCTTCAGTGATTTCTTGGTTACTTAGTAGCATATTCTTTAGCCTCCATGTGTTTGTGTTTTTTACAGTTCTTTTCCTGTAATCAATTTCTAATCTCATAATCTTGTGGTTGGAAAAGATGCTTGATGTGATTTTAATTTTCTTAAATTTACCAAGGCTTGATTTTTTTTTTTTTTTTCTGTACACGGGCCTCTCACTGTTGTGGCCTCTCCCATTGCAGAGCAAAGGCTCCAGATGCGCAGGTTCAGCGGCCATGGCTCACAGGTTCAGCCGCTCCGCGGCACGTGGGATCTTCCCAGGCCAGGGCACAAACCCGTGTCCCCTGCATTGGCAGGTGGACTCTCAACCACTGCACCACAAGGGAAGCCCCCCAAGGCTTGATATGAGACCCAAGATGTGATCTATCCTGGAGAATGTTCCATGCGCACTTGAGAAGAAAGCGTGTTCTTCCACTTTCAGGTGGAATGTCCTATAAATATCAATTAAATCTATCTGGTTTATTGTATCATTTAAAGCTTGTGTTTCCTTATTTATTTTCTGTCTGGATTGATCTGTCCATTTGTGTAAATGGGGTGTTAAAGTCCCCCACTATTGTTGTATTACTGTCGATTTCCCCTTTTATGGCTGTTAGCAGCTGCCTTAGGTACCTATGTTGGGTGCAAAAATATTTATAATTGTTATGTTTTCTTCTTGGATTGATCCCTTGATCATTATGTAGTGTCCTTCCTTATCTCTTGCAACAGCCTTTATTTTAAAGTCTATTTTATCTGATATGAGTATTGGTACTCCAGCTTTCTTTTGATTTCCATTTGCATGGAATATCTTTTTCCATCCCCTCACTTTCAGTCTGTATGTGTCCCTAGGTCTGAAGTGGGTCTCTTGTAGACAGCACATATACAGGTCTTGTTTTTGTATCTATTTAACCAGTCTGTGTCTTTTGGTTGGAGCATTTAATCCATTCACATTTAGCGTAATTATTGATATGTATGTTCCTATTCCCATTTTCTTAATTGTATTGGGTTTGTTTTTGTAAGTATTTTTCTTCTCTTGTGTTTCCCACTTAGAGAAGTTCCTTTGTTGTTTGTTGTAGAGCTGGTTTGGTAATGCTGAATTCTCTTAGCTTTTGCTTTCCTCTAAAGCTTTTGATTTCCCTGTTGAATCTGAATGAGAACCTTTCTGTATAGAGTAATCTTGGTTGTAGGTTTTTCCCTTTCATCACTTTAAATACATCCTGTCACTCCCTTCTGGCCTGAAAAGTTTCTGATAAAAGATCAGCTGATAACCTTATGGGGATTCCCTTTTATGTTGCTTTCCCTTTGCTGCTTTTAATATTTTTTCTTTGTATTTAATTTTTGATAGTTTGATTAATATGTGTCTTGGCGTGTTTCTCCTTGGGTTTATCCTGCCTGGGACTCTGTACTTCCTGGATTTGATTGACTATTTCCTTTCCAATGTTAGGGAAGTTTTAGACTATAATCTCTTCAAATATTTTCTCAGACGCTTTCTCTTTCTCTTCTTCTTCTGGGACCCCTATAATTTGAATGTTGGTGCCTTTAATGTTATCCCAGGGGTGTCTGAGACTGTCTTCAACTCTTTTCATTATTTTTTCTTTATTCTGCTCTGCAGCAGTTATTTCCACCATTCTATCTTCTGGCTCACTTATCCTTTCTTCTGCCACAGTTATTCTGCTATTGATTCCTTCTAGAGTATTTTTAATTTCAGTTATTGTGTTGTTCATCACTGTTTGTTTGCTCTTTAGTTCTTCTAGGTCCTTGTTAAACAGTTCTTGTATTTTCTCCATTCTATTTCTGAGATTTTGGATCATCTTTACTATCATTACTTTGAATTCTTTTTCAGGTCAACTGCCTCTTCATTTGTTTGGTCTTGTGGGTTTTTACTTTGCTCCTTCATCTGCTGCATATTTCTCTGTCTTCTCATTTTGTTTAACTTACTGTGTTTGGGGTCTCCTTTCCACATGATGCAGGGTTATAGTTCCTCTTGGTTCTGGTGTCTGCCCACAGTAGGTGGTGTCTGCCCACAGTAGGTGAGGTTCGTCCAATGGTTTGTGTAGGCTTCCTGGTAGGGGGGACTTGTGCCTGCATTATGGTGAGTGGAGCTGGATCTTGTTCCTCTGATGGGCAGGGCCATATCTGGTGGCATGTTTTGTGGTGTTTGTGAGTTTAGTATGATTTCAGGCATCCTGTCTGCTAGTGGATAGGGTTGTGTTCCTATCTTGCTAGTTATTTGGTGTAAGGCGTCCAGTACTGTAGCTTGCTCGCCATTGGGTGGAGTCAGTCTTGGTGTTGAGATGGAAACCTCTGGGAGAGCTCTTGCTGATTAATATTCCCTGAGGCCAGGAGTGCTCTGGCAGTCCAATGTCTTGGACTCTGCTCTCCCACCTCAGAGACTCAGGCCCAACCCCTGTTCAGAACACCAAGACCCTGCAAGCCACATGTCATGCCTGGCTTTTGATACGATATTAGTCAACATGGAGCTTAACTAGAATGTAAGCTATTGGACCAGTGTACTTTTCTTGTTTTTAACTCTTTACTTCCTCCTTATGTCATTCTTGACTAGACCTGGGTCTCCTCTCCCTGCTAAGTTGAATTCTGACTCAACTTCTCCAACTCAAGAATAGAGGCAGCTTGGGTGGAGTGGAAGATATCCTGCACCAGATGTCTGAATGGCTTCCAACTTGTTTATTCATTGGCAGAGCAACCTTGGGCAAGTTACTTTACCTTCCTGAGCTTCACATTTATTCGTGGTGTTTCTATGTGAATCAAATGAGTTGTGAAAGCTTTAGAGCAGTATAAATATACAGGCTGTTTTCTCCTCTCTTGGTAATGTTATGAGAACAGAATGGTGACACATACAAAAACCTTATGTCCTTCCTCAGAAAATTTAGAGCAATTTAGGGAGTCCTTTAATGTTAATTTCTGCTCTGGTTTGTTTTGGTCACAGTCACCAAACTACAGTTTTACAATTACGCATATAGTACAAAGGTTGGTATCTGTATTTATTTCTCTAATATGCATTTTTCCCAGGTCTTTGACCTGACCCTTTAGCTAAAACAAAACTTCAAAGGGGTCCTAAACTAGTGGGAGAACTTCAAAGGCTTCCTGCAGGGTCAATTAGCATCTATAAAATGTATCCCTGTTGTCACTAATGGCTATTAAACTAAAGTGAGGGCTAATGAGGACAGATCACCACCACTTCCTGGGATTGTTGCTATTTAAGTGGAAAATAACTTGGAACTCTCTACATTGAATATCCAATGCGTGAATGGTTTAAGATTCATTAACTATTGTAGATTTGAGGTTCTTGTTACTATTCTTTCAGATAAGGAGCTTTGCTGACTACCTGGTAACATGCATAACCAGATGCCTGCTTGGCCATTAAAGTAAGTTGGCAAGACTGCCTAATGAAATGATAACTGACCTCCCAGATGTACGTGATTTCTGAAGACTTCCAAAACTCAGCTGAGCACATCAGTGTGTAGTACAGCATACCCTCTAAGCCATGGAGCAAGATTGAGATCCAATTTTACCTTTGCCGTTTTGCAGTCTCTTGATCTTGGGTAAGTTAATTAGCCCATCTGTGCCTTTGTTTCCTAACTTGTTAGATAGGACTAATCAAAGTACTAATCACCAGGAGCTATAGTAGTGAAAACAATGCATAGAAATTACTCAGCAGTCAATATAATTTAGTGATCATGGATTTTTTTATTAAGAAAGGCAAATAATATCTGAAGTCAGTGGTGAAATTTTTTTTTAAGTTTGAATTGCTATTATATTTAAACAATCTTTTCTTATAGGAATACCTCTCTCAAATTATCATGTAATTATAGGTATATATTTCTAGAGAATGTAGGTAAAATGATTCAGTATGCAGATTTTTGCTTTGTGTCTTATTTGTATCTTCTGATAAAATTAGCACATTCTAAATCTGTTTTGGAAAAACCAACAAATATAAAGAAACAAACAAAGAAGTAACTTCACCTATATACAATTACCCAAAGACATCTGTTATCTTGTCACATTCTCTTTTAAACAATTTTACCATCAGGAATACTTACTGAAATAAAAATAAAAACAAGTATTTTTGGATTATATAGGTGTTTTTGATATATATGAAATTTCTGATAAATATCAGAAAATTATTGGTTATTTTGTTCATAGATATTTGACTCATTGTGAGGATCATTTCCTCTTTCTTTTGATTCTTCAGCCTCTTTAAAGAAGAGTTCTCAATCCCGACTGCACATTAGAATTAGGTAGGGATCTTTAGAAGAAACTGAAGGCCAGGATTGACCCCTGACCCATATTTGTTTAAAGCACCAGAGCTATTACAAATATATCAGTTTTATATTTTGCTGTTCTAATTTTTTAGTATATATTTTTCCATATTGGTATGTATCATTTGGGAACATGATTTTTTTTAATTTAATTTTTTATTGAAGTATAGTTGATTTACAATATTGTGTTAGCTTCATGTGTGCAACAAAATGATTCTGTTATACATATATATCTATATATCTATATTATTTTTTTCTATTATTTCCCATTGTGGTTTATTACAAGGTATTGAATATAGTTCCCTGTGCTATACAGTAAATCCTTGTTGCTTATTTTATATATGGTAGTATGCATATGTTAATCCCATGCTCCCAATTTATCCCTACACCTCTTCCTCATTGGTAACCATAAGTTTCCCCAATGTTCGAAGTATAATAGCATTATTTCATTGTAACTAGCACCACTGTGAACATTGGGGTGCACATATCTTTTCGAATTAGAGCTTCTGTCTTTTGCCCAAGAGCGGGATTGCTGCTTCATATGGTAACTCTATATTTAGTTTTCTTTAAGGAACCTCCATACTGTTTTCCACTACAATAGCCAAGACATGGAAGCAACTTAAGTGTTCATCAACAGATGAATGGATAAAGAGGATGTGGTAAATATATCACAATGGGATATTGCTCAGGTATAATTGCCATTTCTGGCAATCCCCCAGATATAGCTGATCTCCTGGCCTGGGGACCCCACTTTTGAAAACAACCAAATTGGAGCATCTGTTTAGAAGATGGATCAGGATGGTGAGGATGCAAGGGAAATGTCTTCACTTATGTAAAGCAAAACACAAGGTATAAGAATCAAAGAAGAACTTTACCTGGGAAAGAACAGAGAAAAGGATTACCAGATTCTCTCACCATTAGTCCACCACCATGCCCTTAGTGACTTCTGCTGACCCCTTCCCTCCTAATGCCACATTTCAGAGATGAGGTACTTTCTTGTCAAAGTTCTAGGCCAAATGTTGCTCCATACTCCATCTCTTGGTACCCTGCTAAATAGCTGAGATAAGATGGAATTGTTCAAAATGACTTCACTAATACTAAAGGCCAACTGGAAGAGAACAAATGACAAAAAACAGAAAAAATGTCTAGCTTACATAGTATGGATATCTGTTGATTCTATTAGTTAATGGGCTCTAAAAATTATAGCCCTGAGCCACTGCCCACCTAGTCTCCCCAAACAGCTGTACTGCAGCTATAGGGTACTGGCCTCTTGCCTAGCTACTTTGCTTTCCAGAACCCCATCTGCCTCCATATAGCCAAACCATGCCCCTTTCACCTAGCATAGGCTGTCTTCTGTTCACCCTGTGACTAATGCTACTTAAAGCCAATCTACTTGGTTTAGCTTGAGGGACATTCTTTTTTCTCTAGTAGCTAGCAGACTAAAGTCACCAACACTCAGACCCTTCTCACTATGTATGGATAGGCAAAGCAGCATAACCATTTAATCACAGCACAGTCCAAGTGTGTGTATAACAAGAATTGTACACCTATGGTAATTAGGCTGCTGGGGAGCAGTAATGGCTTTCTCACTAAGCAAGTATAAAGTTGTGCACAATTAGACTGATTAAAAGAAACTGAAATGTTCAGTAGTCTTTGTACACTCAGTGGGTTCTAATTAGAGTCCTTGAATCATCATGTGTAACCTCGAAGGATGAATCTAGGACAGATGCATGAATAGTACAGAGCAAAAATGGGAGAAATAACACTTATTGAGCGCTTATTGTATGCTGTGATTGATTGCAGCATGTAGTTTCTGAGAGACAGTTGTCTCAAAATAGAGTAGGCTGCCTTCCAAGATAAGGGGTCGCCTGTTACTGGATGCATTCAAACCAGATCCCTGTTCAAGTTTCACTTCTTTCAACAACCTTTCCCAGGTTCCTGGATTTCGAGTAATCCTGAACCACTCATTATATTTTCTCTAATTTGTCTTTCTGCTTCTACTCTTGACTCTTATAATCCATTGCAGTTAGAGCAGTAGCTCAAAAATGTGAAATATATCATACCTCTACTTAAAACAGTTCAATGATTTTCAAGTATACTTGCAATAAAAACCAAAGTCCTTTACAGGTTCTGCATGGTCTGGGTTATGCCCACCTCTCTGATCTCATTCCTTCCACTGACCTTCATGTTCACCATGCTCCTGACCTTAGGCCTTCTTTCTGTTCTTTAAACTGGCCATGCTCATGCCTTCCCCAGCTCCTTTGCATGTGCCCTGTCTTCTGTCAGTGATGTTCTCCTCTCAGAAAAATGGGAACTCAGTTTCACCATTCAGATCTCCAGCAAAATGTTTTCTCTTCAGAGAAACCCATCCCAACCACCCTCTCTAAAATGTAAAAGTCCCTACTTGCAATCAGTACTTTTTTTTTTTTTTTTTTTGCGGTACGCGGGCCTCTCACTGTTGTGGCCTCTCCCATTGCGGAGCACAGGCTCCGGACGCGCAGGCTCAGCGGCCATGGCTCACAGGCCCAGCCACTCCGCGGCATGTGGGATCCTCCCGGACTGGGGCAGGAACCCGCGTCCCCTGCATCGGCAGGTGGACTCTCAACCACTGCGCCACCAGGGAAGCCCCAACCAGTACTTTTAAATCCATTTTCCCATCGTATTCTCTTCATGGTCCCCTATTATAACTTTCGATTACTTATTTATTGGGTTACTTGTTATGCCTTTTTTTCCCCCACGAGAATGTGTGTTCCATGACTGGAGCAGCCTTATCTATTTCATTCACAACTGTATCCCTATCATCCAGAGTAGTGCCTGGATGGGAAAAAAGAAAAAAAAAGAAGGAAGGAAGAAAGGAAAAAAATGAACGGAAGAGAGGGAGGAAGATACAAATGGGATTTAAAAGTTTTAAATTACTGCTTTAAGCATTTCATTAGCCAGTCCATGTTTTACCAAGTATTGTGCATTTTAGTTTTTAAAGATTTTGTGTGGATGTTAAAGATCAATAAACTGAAACATAATCTAATCCAGGTTCCTTCTTCTCCAACCAAATTGCCTTATTCAACCACTGCTTTAGAGATGGAGAAATGGAAAGCCTGTGTAGTTGACTTGCCCAAGGTCATGTGGCAGAGCTGAGACAAGTTCTTTCCACTGCATCACCCTGAAATTTCTTAAACACTCCAACCAGACTTACATCTTTTCTCTAAAGAAAGCAAGACAGAGTTCAGAGCCCTTATTTTTAAACCTGCATTAAATGGAAACCTTTGGAAGAGCAGGTGGTGGTAATGCTATGAATCCAGCTCAGCAAGGGAACACTGAGGTCATGATATTTTTCACATTTAGTAACTTCAAAAATATAGGGATGATGTAAACTTCCTAAGACTTGTTTCCAACCTAGTGATACTGGTAACTCTGGCAGGAGGGTATACCATTGGTCAGGGCAGGGACATGGGTGGCCAATGAGCTCTTTCTAAGAAAGATGCTCTGGTAATGCTTTCAGATGGCTGTCTTGGATTCACATCCTGCTTACAGTAACACTAGCAAGCCTGCTTAGATTTCCTATTAGATACATGACAAAAATACCCTATGATGTTAAGAAGTCACTAAGACCAAATAGTACCTACTTCATATAGAGCTGAAAGATTTAATGAGTGAACACATTTAATGTGCTTTGCACATACTCTGGCACTTAGTAAGTGCTCACTAAATGTCACTTTAAAATTAAAAAACAGGTTGAAATGATAGTGAATTTGATTATTTGATTTTCTGAGTTAAATTGGGCTACTCATCACTCAGTCTATCCTGAGCTCTGTTTAAAGTAACCCACCCTCAACAGAAGAATCACACACTCATAGGTCAGACCTGAAAGGGACATTCATAGTGATCATCTGGTTACAAATGAGATAACTGAAGCAAACAAAGAAAAACAACAACAACCCCAGACAGAGAAACTTAATCCAAGGCAGTGACAGAACTGGAATTAGAACCCAGATCTCTTTTCTCTCAAGTCCATTGCTTTCTTCTCTGCCCCAGACAGCAATGTTTTTTTTTTTTTTTATTGCACATTGCATTTGGCCAACTTTTAAAATTTTCTTCTACATTAAATACTCTTAGCTCCCTGAGGATACAATAAATAGCTCCACCTTTGGACTAGAGGCCCCCAGTATGTCTGTATTCATTCTACCTATCCCACTGGAAGATCACATGACCACGCTACATATAGTTCATCACATAGGGGATCACAAGTAGTAAGTCATATCTAAGGACACTTTCAGATCTAAAATGTGGTGAATCTATATTCATAATGATGATTACAACCAACCATTCTGGAATGGTTCCCAAATATACTGTGTAAGAAATAGGTAAAATAGTTAACATCCAAAATGTTAGTTTAAATGACCCTTGAAAAGATAATTATCAATAATTGAGAATTACGTTTTATATAATATTTTGTTCCCAAGCTAAAAGGATAAATGATGAGTTACTGTAAAGTACAGAGGACTTTAGCTTTAAATGTATTTTAATAATAGTTCTGTTGCTAATATACCTCAAATTTGGAGAAATCAACATTTTCCATTCATGGAGAACAATCCTTGAGCTAATTCTAATTGGAACCTATAGTTCATTTTGTAACAAAGTCCCCATGAATTTGTTATCAACACTAAGCAAACTAAAGAAACATTGTGTGTGACTTGACTCCAGCAATATGCCCCTGTAGGTTTGTATATTTTTCATAAATCAACTAATTTTTACTATTAATTTACATATAAACTACAAGGTTTTTTGGCTCCATTTGATTGACCTTCAACCAGCTTTTAAGCTTCAAAAGCTAAACAGTTCACCTCTGTGTAGATGGAGGTGGACAAAGTTAACACTCACCCCTCAGCTATTAGAGATGTCTGCTTGCATTCTCAGCAATCTGTCATATCAAGGGAGTTAAAAAAAAAAAAAAAAAAAAAAAGAAGAGTGTGAAGGGCTAAGGAAAAAAAACCTGGGGGCTTCCCTGGTGGCGCAATGGTTGAGAGTCCACCTGCCGATGCAGGGGACATGGGTTCGTGCCCCGGTCCGGGAAGATCCCACATGCCGCTGAGTGGCTGGGCCCGTGAGCCATGGCTGCTGAACCTGCGCGTCCGGAGCCTGTGCTCCGCAATGTGAGAGGCCACAACAGTGAGAGGCCTGCGTACCACAAAAAACAAAAAACAAAAAACAAAAAAACAAACCTGGCTTTGAGTTCTGGCTTTGGTGCTTTTTACATTCTGATTCTCAGCTACGTCACTTCTTATTTCTGAGTTCAATTTCTTGATCTTAAAGTAAGAGAGGCTTCTACTAGATGATTCAACTCCCTCTCCCAATAAGTCAATAAATACCAAAGGTTTAGGAGAGGGCACAGTTAAATTCTTCCTACACTCCCACGTGCCTAGGAATGACTTAGCAGCAGAAAATAGCCATGTTCCTCTCGATGTGGATTTAGCTTCTTCCAATTCCAAGCAGCTGGACAAGTAAGCAGATGTATTGGTGCTACTGCAAAAGAAAATACAAAGTTGCCTACACTTCTCAGAGTTTCCTTGAGAGATAATTTGGAATTTTTTACTTCCAGGCTCAGTAGTCGCTAAACCCTGCCAACCTGGGCTGTGGGTGTGCATGACATTTCTTGTGGGTCCGTTCCCCCCTTGAAATACACAGCCAGTGCAGAGTTTATATCTCAGCTTCTCTGATCTGGATCATTTCAGTAGTTTTCCAGTCGAAGCTTATTATCTCAGTTTTCAAGAGAGGTTGGGCAACTTGTTCAAGCACCCCCAAATCTCAGAGGGGTGACTAGGGCTCAGACACAGATCTGTATCTCTGTGCTCTTCCTGCTTGTCCATGCTGCCTTCCTAAAGACACCTTTCACTTTCACTTTTTCACGCTCTTTCTTCATTCTGAAATGTTCTTGCCATTTCTTCGTGTTCAAACCCCACTCGTTTCTTAGACCCATCTAAAATGTCATATCCTTTGTGAATATTTTTTACATTCTTCTAATGGAATAAATATTCTCTTCTCTGTGCCCCAGTATTTTGCTCATAGACCCACATAACATTAGGAATTATAGCAGAGATATTTGTGTATGTGCCTTAGACTCCCATGAAAATGTAAGCTCTGGAGGGTAACCCCACATCCGGCATTTAGTACAATGCCTGGAACTCGGTAGGGAATCATTAATCGTCTTTTGGAATGAATGAATACACAAAAAAATAAATTAAATATTTCTATTTTATCTTTCTTATGCTCATTTCTAAATTTAGATCAGACAGAAATATAGCAAAATCAATCACTAAACACTACACAGTATTAGCTAGCGGTTGACACAGAAAGAAAACTTAGAAAAGAGCAAGGCTCAAACTTCGAAAATAACTAATCTGTACTCAGGAACATTATACTACTCATGATAAAACCGATTACTCCTAAAATAAACTGCAACCATTTCCCTGTAAATGACTTAAAAAGAAATGGTTCTACTGATACCGTGGTTAAAAATAGCCATTTTGTCTAAATTGCTCAAACATTAGTTGGCTTCCAATCTTGGAGCCAAATAAACTCCTGGTCTTTCCGTGGGGATAGGTGTTGATGTTTTCTCGCATGAGCTCACAGCTAGGCAGAGGGTTAGGTGTGTCCCAGAGCGAGTGACACATTTTGAGTTTATTACAACAGTGATGACAATTACAAAGACACGAGCACATGGCCAAATCTAAGGCTTTTGTGGAAAGCATTACTGCAGTCAGGCAGCAAGACTTCCCAGATTTAGTCAGACATGGCTATGTACCCACTGAGGAAAGAAAATATCTCAGCAATCTAACATGTCGAGAAGACATCATTTGTATGGAATCTGCTAGCTGCTTGAGAGAAGGTAAATAAAGGCATATCCATGCCAGCAAACTGAGTCTCACATCTCTGAGATGGCGTCAATGAAAGAGAAAGCTTTCTGCTGGTAGTAATTGCTAAACACGCAGAGACTCACAGGCCCCTCACTTCCCTCTAGGCATCACTTCTCTCCAGGCCCTCCCATCTCGGTCCTAGTAGGGAGGGATCTATTCCACCGTCACCTTCCTGCCTCTTCTCTCTCACATGGGGGCCAAAATAATATTCCTAAAACACAGGTTGTGTCATGTTACAAGTTTTCACAGTAATCTAAAACACTCTCATCACCTAGAATAAGGAACAAGGCTTTCATGGCCTATCTCACTTCAAGCATGGATACCCTCCGCCATCCTATAAAACTCCTACACTGCTACATTCTTCAAGTTATAGTTCAATTATCACTTTCCCAAAGAAGCAGCTCAGCTTCAATTCAGATGAACTCTTTCTCTGAAGAGTCATATCTATTTTCTTCTGGGCTTTGTATTGAGTTCCTCGCTTTTAAGTTGTAAAAGCCCCAAGGGCAGAAACCCATGTCTTGTTTATTTTTGTATCTTGCAAAGCATTAATGAAGTGGATAATCAAGCAAATTTTTATGTTTACTGAATGAATGACTAATAAGCAAAAGAGTTTCTTGCAGTTAAACATACGGAGGATTTAGGCATGACTGCCTTTTTCTCATAGGAAAAATTCCTGATCTCAAAGTTTAATCTCGATAAGGAAGATTTGAGTCAGGGTGTGAAGAAATATGAAGCTGTAAACACTGAGGCAAGGAGTCACATCAAAAAGAATAGATACATGTGTATGTATACTGAATCACTTTGCTGTACACCTGAAACTATCACAACATTGTTAATCAACTATATTACAATATAAAATAAAAAGTTAAAAAAAAATTCACATCATACCCGTGGACCACCTTCATAATTCCAAATGTGCTTTTATACTATGCTGGTTCTTGGTGTCTTGTCCAAATCTAATTTTATAAATTCAGCAGGCTAGGCTTGTAAAGATTTTTTTTTTTTTAAACTAGGATATGAAGAAAAGATGAATGTCTTGAGTAGTAAAATCATTAAAAGTTATTGTTGGTAAATGCTTTTCAAAATGGTATTTTCTCTTCCAGCCTTTCAGAGTCTTCTGGAAGCAGAGCATCCTCAGTGTTTCATGTTACAGTTGAAGAAACAGGTGCAGAGAGATTAGTTCACCCAAGTCCATGGGGTAGTAAATGATGGAGAAACAATATGAATGCAGGATTTTGACACTGGGCTCATCTTATGATGCCTTGATTAAGCTACTCTTTCAGTTGCCTCCTCTGTGAAACAACATATTCATCTGTTTACTTTGTTCCTCACAGACATCATCTAAGAAGAAAGTTTAAGACCTTTCCCCAAATTTACAGCCTGTGCAAGGGCCTGTAACTCCAGAATGTATTCTTGGGATTTTGAGCTATAACTTTCATATATGAGATCTGACTTTCCCAAGATGTACTTAAAATTAGGCTAAATTATTTTTTAAATTGAAATAACAGCATCCTAATTTTGCAAAAGCTCGATATATTTATTTAATCTCCATCAAATGAATTGCATATTTATGGATTTTTTTTTTTTAAAGTCACTGGTATGGAGTGGAGTAAGGGAAGCCAGGAATTAGGCCTGAGGAAGGATATTCTCCAGAGACAGTTGTCAGTGGATCTGGAATAAGAATCCAAGACTGAAAAACCAAAAGGTGTTAGTTTCAAAGAGCAGTGTTGCCAACTCTATTTATTTATTAAGTGTATTGTTTTTCTGTTTCTCAGTCCATTGGTATTTGATTTTATCTCCGTTTAATCCTTCCTAATATTTTTTTCAAGTTTGTTTTATTATTGTCTATCTAACTTATTATCTTTCATACTTGGTTACTTTCTTTTTTGATTTGTAACGCAAGCATTAAGAAATAGTCTGGGGCTTCCCTGGTGGCAGAGTGATTGAGAGTCCGATGCAGGGGACGCGGGTTCGTGCCCCAGTCCGGGAGGATCCCACATGCCGCGGAGCGGCTTGGCCCGTGAGCCATGGCCGCTGAGCCTGCGCGTCCGGAGCCTGTGCTCTGCAACGGGAGAGTCCACAGCAGTGAGAAGCCCGCGTACCGCAAAAAAAAAAAAAAAAAAAAGAAAGAGTCTGCCTTTGAGTGTAGTTTTGGCTCTGAATCATGAATACATTATTATCGTTATTCTCAGATATGAATAATGATATATCTCTAAGATGTAATATTATACAACACTTAACCACTTCTAAATGCTTTTTATCCAAGCAAAAAAAGTTCTAAACTATTTTATACAGTATTATTCCAATTTTTAATGTATTTTTATGCTTAAAATGTACTTCAATGTACTCAGTGTTGCTTATCTTTAAATGATGGTTTTATAGTTGAATTTTGTCGTCTTCCTTGTGCCTTTATACCTTTCAATTTTTAAAACATATGATTAACAGTTATAATCACTTAAGAAAATTTTTCTATTCAATTTTCTGTCATTTTTCTAAAAGATGATTAAGACAGTAATTAACATGTATGGAAAATGCTTATAAAAATAAGTTTAAAAACACTATTAAATGTGTGTTATAATCTTAACCCTGAAAAATTCAATTCCACAGACAAAAAGATTAGAAGTAAATAAACACAAATATAAACTATTGTGTTCCTTTAATTGGGGAGTTGTGGATTAATTTTCTTTTCTTCAGTATTTTTCCAACTTTTTGCAATGAGATAAAATGGATTCCATAAGAAGATAATAAGAAGTAGATGTTATGCATAATAAAGGCTTACCCCACAAGGATTCTTTTTTTTTTTTTTTTGTACATTTCTTCATGACCGCTAGGCTGCTGTTCAAAGAGAATTCCAACTATTCTCCTTGCCTCTTTTCTTGTCTGTCTCCTATTTTATTTTCCACACTGCCTATAGGTTCTTTAAAATCACTTTCTAACCACAGGGCTCCCTTGATCAGAACCCTTCAAAGATTCTTTCACTGCCTATGAGATGGAGTTTGAAATTTTGGGCATCAGAAACCAAGCTTTCCATTTCTATCCCCAGAGTGTGTGTCTATGCTTATATTCACTTTTTTTTTTTTTTTTCTAAACAAATTCTACATTCAGGTCAAACTGAACACCAAATTCAGCTCTTCACTTGTAAATACTTGAGTCCTTGAAAGAATAATACCATTATTTTGAATAACACCCTTCCCCAGTCGTCATGTGTCAAAACGTAATCAAAATTTCACAGATCCTTCCTGATCGCCTCAATTGGAATAAGCAACTTCTTATGTATTGTAATGGCCCTTACATCATACTGCCTTCAGCTGTAGTCATTCCTGTTATAGGCACATATTAAGTATCTATATACATGATTTTGAATAGAATTCAGTGCCTGTCTATTTCTCTATTAGTACTCTTTGAAGTCCTGTGTCTTACCCAGCTCTCTGGGTTCACTACAACCATTCCATGGCAAAAGCTTCCTTAGAGTAGGTGCTTAGCAAGAGAGGATTGAAGGAACTTATTAAGTAACCCTTTTCTTTCCTAAGTCATGCTGATGTGATATACCAGAAATCCGTTTTCTATTTTTGTTTACAGACCAGCAAACGGTTAAAAACTTGAACATTCAAACATCAGAAGTAGGTAATAACCCTTTCCCTGTTTTAGGGCTATGAGATGTTGAGTCATTTCAAAAAGAAAATGATAGAAAAGTCTCTAATTCAGAAGTATGGGTGATTACATAGGTGAGAGTTGTGTGTTTGGGGGAAGAGTGCATCTATCCAGTGAGGCACCCTGAGCAAGTCAGCATTATAAGGACAGAAGAAAGAGCCAGGTGATAGAGACAGAGTGAATAAGCAGTAGGGGAAACTCTGGTAAGTCAGAAGTCCAATCCTCAGCAACCATCCAAAAGAAGCACTATTGTCCATGGCTGCCTTTTACATGCTCCCAAGGTGTGATGTTTAGGAGAGTTAGTAGCATTTATAGGGCCAGTAACAACATGGTCCCTTCACATTTATTTTCCCCTTTCTTGCATATTAACAATGAGAGGCATGTAGCTATCTCTAAAGATTAGTGGAATAGTTTCAAGACTTAATAAGCCTCCCCAATTGAATTAAAGGGGGTCTGTTCTTGGATTATGATATGCCTTACGAAATCTTGACATCTTGGGGATGGGAACAAGAAATAAATTACAAGGGCATTTGATTCAAAATATCAGACACAAAAATGGAAAGGAATGGCCGAGCAGCACACTTCCTCGGTCATGGTCATCCTGACCTGTCTCATAGGCACTGTCTGACTCTGCAAACAGAAACTCTAAAGACAGATTTCTCCAAAACTCTCAGGCACACTGTGGCACTTCCTCAGAGCCTGTGTCAAAGAAATACTAAGGAGGGAATTTTCCCTACTTTTGCATAGAAGCTAAAATGCATTTAGTACAAGAGGACTCCAGACCCCTTGGGCCCCTTGAAACTTGTAGTGTATAGGTGCCAGCAAAGGTACAGATGGATCCCAGGGAAACCCAGTAGTAAGTCTCCAAACACCATGAAAAAGAATAAGTTGGCAGCTTCACATATAGTAACACCTTCAATGATTCCAGAGCAGGAGAAAACAAGAAGTGATAGGTGTGATGCGATGAAGGCAAGCGAAATTCATAAACACAAATGAGAGCTAGTCCTTGGGGGTTCCTAGACATAAAGGGGGAGAACTTTCAAAGAGATTAGGCCCTATATATTAGAAGATAGCAAGAGTCAACAGGTGGTATTATTAGGCAGCTGTGAAAAGTGAAGGATTTGGAGCCAAGGAGCCTGTCTTTGAAGACCACTGTCTGTCCATTCGATAGTGAACATGATATTTAAGCTCACTAAGCTGTGGTTTCCTACTCTGTAAAATACGGAAAGGGGACCCATGGATGGCTCTCTAATCTCTGTATTCACTAATTTGCCTTGACTTATGGTGGGAGCACCTCTACTACTTCTCTTACATCACAGTCCTTTGTCTGACTTCATTGGAATTTTCCTATAGGGGCAGGGATTGTTCATGTCATTCATCAGAACTTAAGATGATCATTGGGAAGAACGGCAATGTCTTAAAGTCAAATTTCATGACCCTTCTTTCCCACTCTTGGCATCTGTTTAAGAAGCTGACCACACTCTGTACTTTGTTCTAGGCTTTATTCAGGCTGAAGGCTGAATGAGTAGACACTAGGTCTGCTGCTCCTAAGTCTCAGGCCTCAGCTGTTTTCTCCAATTCTGTTTCATAAGAGTTTTCCTTTGTGTGTTTTCCCAGACATTATTAATATCAGCAGTTTCTTTCCTATTTGGCTGATTCTTTGGTGAATATGCTCTTTGGCTGGGAACCCTGGAGAGGAGGAGGGATGAATGGTAGGAATTGGGCACGAAAACAGCCGCACCCTAAACCACACCCAGAAAGCACCATTGTGCCTTTTTCATAGGATGTTGGGAGGATTAAAAAAGAAAAATTCATGTAAAGTGCTAAGCACAGTCCCTGGCATATAGTATCCACTCAATAAATGTTAATTATCATTAATAATACACATGGATTCCAAATATTTGCCATTGGCTACCTGTACCTGATCAGATAGCTTTCAAGTTTTGAGAAAAGTGCTCTGGGTCTGGACACCTGAAAGTTTGATTGACAGAAAATGGAACAAAATAGGTATTCTAAGCTTACTGTGAATTTTCTTACGGTGGTTCAAGAAAGAAGTAAGAGTTTTTTCTTTGAGGTACACTACTCTCTCTTCTGAGAAAGCTTTGGTTGTACATATAAGTACCTACTCTTTGGTCTTTGGGAAGCCAATATTGGTGAAGGATTACAAATGCAAATTCCTCAGACCTGCCTTGACAGATTTTGCCTAACGCATCATGGAAGTTGGGGGGTGAGATGCTCTTCTTGAAGATTTTTCCTTTCTTTATTAAAAGTTCATTTTAGATTTCCTCTTGCAGGACTAAAGATGAGAATTGGGCCAAGGTACTGATACTCAGGGAGAGGATCTGGTAGAGACCTTCGCAGTGTGGTGAAAGACTAGCTGGGAGCTGAGGACAAACACAGGAGCCATAATCCCCTTCTGATATGATTTGGCAGGCAGACTCCAGGAAGCATTGTTGTCTAATAGCCAATATCCAGTTTTCTCATTCTGGCTTTGCAATTTCCTTTTGCTATCTGCATGTCTTTGGTAAATGTTTTGCACCTCATGCTCTTGCGGAATGGCAGAAGAACATGTCCATGGCTAGGGGAATCAGCAAGGGCAGAGGATGAGTAGCCCAAAAATGTGGCTGTGAGACTTCAGAGGGCAAACCAAAGAGCTGGCTTTAGCCACAGTCTGGATGACTAGAACATGTAAATATTTCTGAGGAATTCTCAGAGGTACTTCTGGAGGGGGAGACTTCTCCAGCAATGTAGATTAGAGTATTTTTTGTTATCTTCAGATATGATCAAACTGGGTGATTTGAAAGGAGAGAGAACTTGAGCATTACAGTAGAAACCCAGAACTGAGCAGCACAGACGAGCCTTTGGAGAAGTGGTCCTGTTCCTGCACCTTATTCTTTCTGACCTTAAATATGTCCTCTTCACTCTCTAAGCTTCAGTATCCTCCTGGGTAAAATGAGGGTCAAGGTACTTTACCTTTTAGATACCTTTTGACTCTGAATACCATTGGCTGCATTATTTTATATTCAATCAATCATTCAATCAAACATATTTGTTTACCATGTTCAGGTGCCAGAAAATAATAAGATGAATAAGATATGGTCCCTGAACTCAAGGATCTTATATGTAAGGTAGAGAGAGAATGCATAAGTAGGTGATTTAAATACAGTGTAAATGTGTGCACAGGGCGCTATGAGAACATAAGGAGGGGAGAGATGCAATCCCAGATTGAGGACGTTAGATACAGCTTCCTAGATATGACGCTCAAGCCGATTCTTTTTTTTTTTTTTTTTTTAACATCTTTATTGGAGTATAATTGCTTTACAATGGTGTTAGTTTCTGCTTTATAACAAAGTGAATCAATTATACATATACATATGTTCCCATATCTCCTCCCTCTTGCATCTCCCTCCTTCCCACCCTCCCATCCCACCCATGCAGGTGATCACAAAGCACTGAGCTGATCTCCCTGTGCTATGCG
>RJWK010030203.1:0-24862 GCA_004363435.1 Platanista minor
GGTTGCAGGTGTTTCTCCTTCATCACTTTAAATATGTCCTGCCAGGCCCTTCTGGCTTGCAGAGTTTCTGCTGAAAGATCAGCTGTTAACTTTATGGGGATTCCCTTGTGTGTTATTTATTGTTTTTCCCTTGCTGCTTTTCATATGTTTTCTTTGTATTTAATTTTTGATAGTTTGATTAATATGTGTCTTGGCATGTTTCTCCTTGGAGTTATCCTTTATGTGACTCTCTGTGCTTCCTGGACTTGGTTAACTATTTCCTTTCCCATATTAGGGAAGTTTTCAACTATAATCTCTTCAAATATTTTCTCAGTCCCTTTCTTTTTCTCTTCTTCTTCTGGGACCCCTATAATTCGAATATTGGTGCATTTAATGTTGTCCTAGAGGTTTCTGAGACTGTCCTCAGTTCTTTTCATTGTTTTTTCTTTATTCTGCTCTGAAGTAGTTATTTCCACTATTTTATCTTCCAGGTCACTTATCTGTTCTTCTGCCTCAGTTATTCTGCTATTGATCCCTTCTAGAGTATTTTTAATTTCATTTATTGTGTTGTTCATCATTGCTTGTTTCCTCCTTAGTTCTCCTAGGTCCTGTTAAATGTTTCTTGCATTTTCTCTATTGGAAATAGAATAGAGAAAATGCAAGTAAAATTTCTCCTTGATGTTGTAAGGGGTCACAATGACCATCACTTTGTACTTGCAGATCCAGATTGTGTAAACTGTCAATCATACATCATCTAATGTACAGCTTTTGTCTCGAAAATCTTGTGTAACTGTATTTTGGCTTCTAGTGGGTGGAACAGTTCTCAGAGCTTTCTGAGATGCTGTTCTCAGGTTTCAACCCTCAATTTGGCTTGGATGAAATTTTCCATTCTTTTTCTTAGATCAACTGATTAACTTTCTGTCAACACTTGCTTTCTGCAGATTCTAGGAAGCATGACTCTCAAAAACTCTAACCCTCACTGACATATTACAGGCTTTGCCACCATAATGGTAATGACTCCCATGATCCTATGTTTATGTAATCCCAGGGAAGGATGAGTAGTAAGTCAGGTGCCCACACCTGGACAAATCAACAAAGTTCAGCAATGGTGGGGTGTTGTGACTGGCTTAATTTGTGTTATAAACTCACTCTTGGACCAGTCAACTCTGCCTGGAGGAAGGGGTAGCATTTGTAACAATGTAATGACTCGTGCGAGTCAGAGAATTGGAGGAGAGGAAAGAGCAGGTTACAGAAAAGGGGAAGGAGTGATGTGTTACCAAGAAGGGAGTGTTTAGTATAGAAGAAAAACCAATAAAAGAGCTTAATATCATACAAAGATGAATAATTATCCAGATTAACCAACCTAGATGTTATAAAATGCATAATCTCCAACCTAGATGTTATAAAATGCATAATCTCTAAAGCATATTTTGAAAGAATTATGATTTGGAAATATTAAGAGTGACACATATCAATATATTAACAATGGTTATCTCTGAGGAATGTGAAGGGGGAAGGGATCATGGGGGAGACTTTCACTTTCTACATGTGTACAGTGTTTGAAATTTTTTATATGCCTACATGTGTAGTGTACCAAAGTTTGTGAAGAAATAACAAAGATAGAAGATCCAAGATACCTTTAAAGTCTTTTAAGCAACAGAAATAGGGTAATGTTACATACTTGGAAACTAACAGAAGTATCATGTGTGATAAAAAAATAAACCAGGACTTCCTTGGTGGCACAGCGTTTAAGAATCTGCTTGCCTATGCAGGGGACACGGATTTGATCCCTGGTCCGGGAAAACCGCACATGCTGCAGAGCAACCAAGCCTGTGTGCCACAACTACTGAGCCTGTGATCTAGAGCCCATGAGCCACAACTACTGAGCCTGCGTGCCACAACTACTAAAGACTGCATGCCTCTAGTCCATGCTCCACAAGAAAGAGAAGCCACCGCAATGAGAAGCCCGCACACCATAACGAAGAGTAGCCCCCACTTGCTGCAAACAGAGAAATTCCGCACCCAGAAATGAAGACAAAACGCAGCCAAAAATTAATTAATTAATTTAAAAAATAAAACCTGATTCTATAGAATGTAACAGAAACTGATTCTATAGATTTGAAATGAAGAAAGAATAGCTGCTTACTCTCTGGGAGAAGAATGACTGCAAGAGAAATAAAATTGAAGCTGATGAAACTGATAAAATACTAATAGGAGGTCACAAACTGCTTTGGAGTCTAGATAAGTAAGAAAGAAAAGTAAGTAATTAGAAGAATCTGAGGCAAGAGAAAGTTCCTTAGGCCTAATTCAAATATTTCTAAGACCTAGGTAGTTGAGATAGATCTGTAACCAATAATTTAAAACGTAGTAACAAAATGGGGTAGGGGGTTAATTTAGGTGGTTCAAGGCGCTAAAGGCAAGGAATGATACAACGTGATGTGTACGCTTCCCCAGTGAGAATGGAATGAGGAAGAATAATGTGTTGCCTCGTTAGGTAGAACTTGACATTTTTTAAAAACAAATTTAAAGATTGGCCAGCTGCTACTCTACATGGAGACAGAATTTCCCTTTAGAGCATATCTTTTTTCTGAGAAGAACCACTGGAATGGCTGCTCTTAGTTGTGTAAGTGTAAGAACACAGGCACTCCTTACCCTTTATTTTGTGGCTTGACAAAGCCTGCCCTTCCTAATGTCTCTTCATATGAAAATTTTCATAGAAAACAAGGAGCCTCCTGGGTAGAAAGGAACCAAGACCTTGACCTCTTCTCTCTTGATATTCCAATTCATTACAATCTATTTAATAGATTGAGCCAGTCCCAACTGATGCCCTGGTAGTGAAGGACACCAAAGGCACCAAGAATTAGCTATGAAGAAAGGGGACATCTGGGGATAGGGACCAAGCCCTATATGGCATAGCATGTGGATCACCAGGAAGCTTTCCCCCTCACCACCTCACCTCCTACTTGTCTTGGAGTGTGTGTTCCCAAATATAAGTTAAACTGTTATAACTTTGGGGCCTACACTGAGGGTACTTGGCCCCAATTTGGACGAGCAAGAGTATCATTGTTATGTTAGTAGACAAAATCATACCCCTGAACTACAGCTGTTAGTGAACTAGGCCAATTCTTTAATTCTTCTTCAGCAGCTAAGCAGTTTGGAATTAGAACAGGCCTCCTTGGGATGGAGGTGGGGTTAGGAGGGTAGGGGGGTGGGGGAGGGATAAATTAGTAGTTTGGGATTAACATATACACACTACTATATATAAAATAGATAAACAGCACTTCCCTGGTGGTCCAGTGGTTAAGACTCCAAGTTTCCACTGCAGAGGGAACGGATTCAATCCCTGGTCAGGGAAGTTCCTCATGCTTCATGGTGCAGCCAAAAACAAGCGTGTAAAACAGATAACCAACAAGGACCTACTGTATAGCACAGGGAACTGTACTCAATGTTTTGTAATAACTTATAAGGGAAAAGAATCTGAAAAAGAATATATATATATATATATATATATATGAATATACATATATATGTAAAAATCTGAAACACTGTGATGTACACCTGAAACTAACACAACATTGTAAATCAACTATACTTCAATAAAAAATAAAGAAATAAATAGAACAATTCTGAAACAACAACAACAACAAAACCCAAAAAGCAAAGAACAGGCCTCCTTGGACTCAGTAAGTTTCTAGGCTTTTTAATAAGTCAGAGGAAAATGCCAAAACAAAGCCTAGCCCCACAATACTGAGTAGAAATTACCAAAATCAATAAAGATGACTTAGGTATAATTATTGAGAAGCACAATGGGATTGTGATTTTAACCAAGAAGCTTAAAACCAAGTGGTTTAATGCACTGTGGTGACCTAAATGGGAAGGAAATCCAAAAAAGAGGGGATATATGTTTATGTATAGCTGATTCATTTTGCTGTACAGTAGAAACTAACACAACATCATAAAGCGACTATACTTCAATAAAAATTAATTTAAAAAAATGGTTTCTGGTGCATATTCAAGGCTCTGTAAGTGTTCGCTGTTATAATTATTATACTTCTGTGGTTTGGGAGAAAGAGGAAGAGAACTGAGTCACGGGCAGCTTGAAGACTTTGTGGATCTGACTTCTGATTCAGAAGTGAACTCAGTCTTGTTCAGAGATTGTGTTTTTTGTTTGTTTCTTTTTGTTTTTGTTGAAGTACAATTGACTTAAAACACTATGTTAGTTCCACATGTACAACATAGTGGTTCAATATTTCTATACAACACAAAATGATCACCACCACAAGTCTAGTTACCATCTGTCACCATACAAAGTTATTACAATATTACTGACTATATTCCCCTTCCTGAATATATTATCCCCATGACTCACTTATTTTGTAATTGGAAGTTTGTACCTCTTACTCTCTCTCACCTATTTCACTCATTCCCCCCCCACCCCTTGGCAACCACCTGTTTTTTCTCTGTATCTGTAACTCTGTTTCTGTTTTATGTTGGTTCATTTCTTTTATTTTTTAGATTCCACATATAAGTGAAATCATACAGTATCTGTCTTTTTCTGTTTCACTTATTTCACTTAGCATAATACTGTCTAGGTCTGTTCATGTTGCTGCAAATGGCAATATTTCATTTTTTAAAAAATATTTATTTATTTATTTATTTGGCTGCGCTGGGTCTTAGTTGTGGCATGTGGGATCTTTGTTGCCGCATGAGGGATCTTTAGTTACAGCATGTGGGCTCTTAGTTGCAGCATGTGGGATCTAGTTCCTTGATCAGTGATCGAACCTGGGCTCCCTGTGTTGGGAGCGCAGAGTCTTAGACACTGGACTACCAGCGAAGTCCCAAGATTTCATTATTTTTACGACTGAGTAATATTCCATTGTAGTTATGTATATCACGTCTTTTCTATCCATTCATCTGTTGATGGATATTTAGGTTGCTTCCCTATCTTGGTTACTGTAAACAATATTGCTATGAATACAGGGGTGCACACATATTTTTGAATTAGTGTTTTTGTTTTCTTAGGAAAAGTACCCAGAAATGGAATTATTGGAACTTATGGTAGCTCTATTTTTAATTTTTTGAAGAACCTCAAACAATTTTCCATAGTTGCTGTACCAATTTACATTCTTACCAACAGTGCAGGATTGTTCCCTTTTCAGAGATTGTGCTCTTAACTGCTAATTTTTATGCCTCTCTCTAATTTTTCTTCCATTTGGTGCAAATCCTTGTGTATTTGAAAGACATTTTTCATATTAAAAAAAAAGCATCCGGGCTTCCCTGGTGGCGCAGTGGTTGGGAGTCCGCCTGCCGATGCAGGGGACGCGGGTTCGTGCCCCGGTCAAGGAAGATCCCACATGCCGCGGAGCGGCTGGGCCCGTGAGCCATGGCCGCTGGGCCTGTGCGTCCGGAGCCTGTGGTCCGCAACGGGAGAGGCCACGACAGTGAGAGGCCCACATACCGCAAAAAAAAAAAAAAAAAAAAAAAAGCATTATAGTCAGCCTTTCATATTCATGGGTTCTGCATGTGCAGATTCAACCAACCACTGATCGAAAATATTGGGGAAAAAATTCCAGAAAGTTCCAGAAGTCAAAACTTGAATTTGCTGCATGCCTAAAACTATTTACATCGCATTTACATTGTATTAGATATAAGTAATCTAGAGATGACTTAAAGTATACAAGAGGATGTGCATAGATACAGAATATGCAAATTCTATGCCTTTTATATGAAGGACTTGAGCATCTCTGGATTTTGGTATCTGTGTGGGGTCCTGGAACCAACCCCCTGTGCATACTGAGGGATGACTGTACTTTAATTGTTTTGCATTTTAGTTTTTTAATGTGGAAAATTCCAAACATACACAAAAGTAGTAAGAATAATAACAGATCTCATTTATCCATAACCCAACTTTAACTGTTATCAATTTATGGCTTTCAAAGTTCTTGGTATGAACCTTTCCCTGGTTTCTACACAAATGAGAATATTGTTTTAGCACTTAGGAAAAGGAGGATCCGTGGGTCTGTACCTATCTATTTAGACTTTCTGAAAGTCTTAAATACTTGTGCTATTCTGATTTAACTGCTTTTTCTTGCAACTATAACAGCCTTATCAGGCTGTTACATCTGTCCCATTTTCTTTGTTTCTACTCTAATTGCCTTACTTTGGACCATCATCACTTTTACCCCCTAAATTATTGCAATAACAGCCCAACTGATCTTCCAGTATTCAGACCTCTATATTCAGTTTACCCTCCACACTGTTGAAAGATTATTGTTATACCACAAGCCTAATTATGGCACTCTATTTAGAAGCCCAAGAAGTGCTCTCAGTTGCCTACAAGATAAAATTCAAATTTTCTTTTTTCCACAAGAATCTGAAGCGGGTCTTTTTAGCCTTTCCTGAGAATATCTTTCACTACGTACTACAGTTCTTCCATTCTAAGATACCATTGATTATGATACATCATTGATGTAATAACAGCTTTTAGGTATGAGTCCAAGGGGCATGGTGGACCTTATACATCATGGATAAGATATATCATGATTTCACAATTATTAAAACGTGAAGACATTTAATGATTCCTTAATCATAGATACAGTATCAAGGTAACAGCAAAAAATGGATGGCATACACTTTCTTTTTACGAATGTGTGGCATACACTTTTATTCAACATAGTTTTGAAAACCCCAGACATAGTAATCACAGAAGAAAAAGAAATAAAAGGAATCTAATTTGGAAAAGAAGTATAACTGTTACTGTTTGCAGATGACACGATACTATACACAGAAAATCCTAAAGACACCACCAGAAAACTAGTAGAACTCATCAATGAATTTGGTAAAGTTGCAGGATACAAAATTAATATACAGAAATCTATTGCATTTCTATACACTAAAAACAAACTGTCAGAAAGACAAATTAAGGAAACAGTGCCATGTACCACTGCATCAAAAAGAATAAAATACCTAGGAATAAACCTACCTAAGTAGGCAAAAGATGTGTACTTGGAAAATATAAGATACTGGTGAAAGAAACTGAAGACAACCCAGGAAAGATATACCATGTTCTTGGGTTGGAAGAATCAATGTTGTTAAAATGACCATACTACCCAAGGCGATCTACAGAGTCAATGCAATCCCTATCAAAATACCAATAGCATTTTTCACAGAACTAGAAAAAATAATTTTAAAATTTGTATGGAAATACAGAAGACCCCAGATAGCCAATACAATCTTGAGAAAGAAGAACAGAGCTGGAGGAATTACATTCCCTGACTTCAGACTATAGTACAAAGCTATAGTAAACAGTATGGTACAGGCACAAAAACAGAAATATAGGTCAGTGGAACTGGATAGAGAGCCCAGAAATAAACCCATGCCCTTATGGTCAAGTAATCTATGACAAAGGAGACAAGAATATACAATGGAGAAAAGATAGTCTCTTTAATAAGTGGTGCTGGGAAAACTGGACAGCTAATGGAAAAGAATGAAATTAGAACATTTCTCTAATACCATATACAAAAATAAACTTAAAATGGATTAAAGACCTAATTGTAAGACTGGATACTATAAAACTCCTAGAGGAAAACATAGACAGAACACTCCTTGACATAAATTGCAGCAATATTTTTGTGGATCCATCTCCTAAAGCAAAGGAAATAAAAGCAACAATAAACACAATCTAATTACACTTAAAAGTTTTTGCGGAACAAAGGAAATCATCGACAAAATGAAAAGACAACCTACTGAATGGGAGAAAATATTTGAAAATGATATGACTGATAAGTGATTAATATCCAATGTATATAAACAGCTCATACAACTCAACACCAAAAAAACAAAGAACCTGATTATATAATGAGCAGAAGAACTGAATAGATATTTTTCCAAAGAGGACATGAAAGATGGCCAACAGGCACATGAAAACATACTCAACATCACTAATCATTAGGGAAATGCAAATCAAAACCACAATGAGATATCACCTCACACTGGTCAGAGTGGCCATCATCAAAAAACAAAACAAAAAAACACCCCACAAATAACAAATGTTGCCAAGGATGTGGAGAAAAGGGGACTCTTGTACACTGTTGGTGGGAATGTAAACTGGTGCAGCTACTGTGGAAAACAGTATGGAGGTTTTTCAAAAAACTAAAAATAGAACTAACATATGACCCAGCAATTCCACTCCTGGGTATATTTCCAAAAATATAGAAACACTAATTTGAAAAGATACATGCACCCCAATGTTCAGAGCAGCATTATTTACAATTGCTGAGAAATGGAAGCAACTTAAGTGTCTATTAACAGATGAGTGGATACAGAAGATATGGTATACATATACAATGGAATACTACTAAGCCACAAAAAAGAATGAAATTTTGCCATTTGAAGCAACATGGATGGACTGGGAGGGCATCATGCTAAGTGAAATAAGTCAGAAAGACAGATACTGTATGATATTAGGTATATGTAGAATTTTAAAAATATAACAAACTAGTGAACATAACAAGAAAGAAGCAGATTCACAGATATAGAGGTATAAAATAAGCTACAAGGATATACTGTACAACACGAGGAATATAGACAATATTTAATAATAACTATAAATGGAGTATAACCTTTAAAAATTGTAAATTACTATATTGTACACCTATAACTTATATTGTACAGCAACTGTACTTCAATTAAAAAATGGACAGGGCTTCCCTGGTGGCGAAGTGGTTGAGAGTCCACCTGCTGATGCAGGGGACACGGGTTCGTGCCCCGGTCCGGGAAGATCCCACATGCTGTGGAGCGGCTGGGCCCGTGAGCCATGGCCACTGAGCCTGCGCGTCCAGAGCCTGTGCTCTGCAACGGGAAAGGCCACAAGAGCCAGAGGCCCGTGTACTGCAAAAAAAAAAAAATGGACAGCATATTAAACTGGGTAATTCAAGGAGAGTTTAGTAAGGGAATTATTTACAAGACATGGGCAAAGTTTAGGAAGACACCGGAACATGGTGCAGTACCTGAAGGATAGTTTTGGGTTGGGACTGGGGACTATTACAACCTCTAGGTTTGAAGGAGCAAGGGGAAGGGCATTACCGGTATCTAGAGAGGGAAGTGTATGGAGCTGGACTCTAAACAAGATCCGTGCCTTCAGTAGAGGGAGCCATGGAAACTTGGCAAGGAAGGGGCCAAGAACAGGTATTCCTACTTCAGTCTTCCCCTACCCTCTTATCTTTCAGGTTAGCTGAACCCAACTGGAAGCCAGAGGAAAAGCAAGTCTACCAATGCAAGTAAACTTCCCAAGGCACAGAGCATGAGGACTCAAGGTGGAGCACAGTGAAGAGGGGACCCAAAGGAACAAATGCAAGTTATCTGACACACCTTCCATCCCATCTACTTTCCCTCTTAAATCACAGATTAAATCTCCACACATCTGTAGATCTGCACATTTTGCTGTTATTTCAAGGCCAGCTTAATTTCCACCTTTTCCATGAGGCCTTCTTTGCCTTCTTCAGTCAATTTGTTCTCCTATGTGTGCTCATAAAATTCCTTTTAAGGGCATCCCTGGTGGCGCAGTGGTTGAGAGTCCGCCTGCCGATGCAGAGGACATGGGTTCATGCCCCGGTCCGGGAAGATCCCACATGCCACGGAGCGGCTGGGCCCATGAGCCATGGCCGCTGAGCCTGCACGTCTGGAGCCTGTGCTCCGCAACAGGAGAGGCCACAACAGTGAGAGGCCCACGTTCCGCAAAAAAAAAAAAAAAAAAAAAAAAAAATCCATTTAAAAGATTTAACTTTTATGATTCAAGAGATGTCTATATATTTGTCCTCTCTGATATAAACACTTTGATGGTAAGGAATATTTTACAATCATTTTGTCTTTCCCTTTCCCCCTGAAAACACACAAACCCACCTGTCACACTGTCCTCTACCCAGAATCAAATATTTCAGAGCTGGAAAAAAGTCTTAGAAACAACTAATCCAACTATTTTATTTTATAGGTGAAGAAACTAGATCTCAAATCAATGTTGGTAACAGCCCAATAAATGCCAGTTGAAGTGAAAGTGAAGTTTCATGCAAAAAGGTCAATGGTGTCTTCAAGAGCACTTTGAAAACAGGTGGGAAAAAAATTACCTTTTTGTGGAAAATCTATGGTACCTTGTCACCTGGAAGATGGTTGATGATTTTGGTTTTCACTCAAGGCTCCCTGTCCTTGTAAGAAGATTAAATTAAGTTAATGCATATAGTCTTAGCAGAGAACCCGGCACATGGTAAACTTAAAAGTGGGTATTTGTTCTGGGGACATTCTGGTGGGATAACATTCGAATTTAAAAATAAGGGAAATAAGATATTCCTCTGATACTTCAACCGTAAAATTAAACACAAATAAAAGTGGAACATACATACTGTGTAATAATACATAACTGTTAAAATGATGACATACATTTGTAGTTACTGTCATGGAAAAATGTCTACAGCATGTTGTTGAGTAAAAAAGTAGGTTATAGGGCTTCCCTGGTGGTGCAGTCGTTGAGAGTCCGCCTGCCGATGCAGAGAACGCGGGTTCGTGCCCCGGTCGGGGAAGATCCCACATGCTGCGGAGCGGCTGGGCCCGTGAGCCATGGCAGCTGAGCCTGCGCGTCCAGAGCCTATGTTCCACAAGGGGAGAGGCCGCAACAGTGAGAGGCCCGCGTACTGCAGAAAAAAAGTAGGTTATAAAGGCATGTATAATGTGATACTTTTTTCATTTTAATTGAGGGTGATCTGGAAGGATGTTTACCAAAATGTTAACAGTGGTTTTAACTGGCTAGTGGTTCTCTGGTCAATTTTACATTCTTTATGCTATTCTGGAATATCTGGAATATTTAAATGTTTTATAACGAGCTTGTATTGTTTTTAAAATCAGAAAATAAATGTTATTTTCATGTTAAAAGCAAAACCCAATAATAGGTAAAGTCACCTTAAATAGAGTGGCTTCTAGACCAACCAAACTGGACTGTAAAGATAGAAAGCATTAACATATCTAAAGGAAGAATGTGTGAATGTGTCAGACAGCAGGGGTCTGGTCTGTTATCAAAATGCTGAATGAGAAGAGTCAGGGAAACAAATTTAGACAGTACCCATCCAAGCACTGTCCAAGAGAGGAAGACTCATGGCCAGTGGAGAGGATTTATTGACAAGACCATTCCTGTTGTTAGATGAGTACCTCAGGCACTCTCAGCCTGATCACACTAAATTATAACGAAAGAGTGAAAAATAAATATATTGCTAGAAACAAGAAAGGAAATGTAACCAAAAATCTGGAAGAGATTTTTAAAAATTACATGAATATGTTATATACAACTTATTGCAAAAAAAAAAAAAAAAAGAAAAGAAAAGAAAAATTAAAGAATTTAGCCCAGAGGAGTCATGGCTAAATACAACAGTAACAACAAAAGAAATTGAGAAGATGTGAAACTGTTAACTCTCCCCAAAAGGCCCAAATGGTTTAAATGATAAATTATATCAGATTTCAGAGAACAGATACTACATATCATATTTAGATATTTTGGAACAAATATAAAAAATGGGGGCTTCCCTGGTGGCGCAGTGGTTGAGAGTCCGCCTGCCGATGCAGGGGAGACGGGTTTGTGCCCCGGTCCGGGAAGATCCCATATGCCGCGGAGCGGCTGGGCCCGTGAGCCATGGCCGCTGAGCCTGCGCGTCCGGAGCCTGTGCTCCGCAATGGGAGAGGCCACAACAGTGAGAGGCCTGCGTACCGCAAAAAAAAAAAAAAAAAAAAAAAAAAAATTAAAAAAATGGAAATTTCTCAGTTCATTTTAAGAAGCTAACCTGATTCTGACATAAAATACTGACAAAGAACAAAAATTAAAAATTAAATCTACAGAAATCATCACTTAAAAAAATAGAGGAAAAAGTGGGGTGGGAAGTGCTGAAATGGGTGAGAGGGGTCAAAGGTACAAAGTTTCAGTTATAAAATAAAGCATGGGGATGTAGTACATAGCATGGTGACTACAGTTAAGGCAGGAGATAGATGGACCCCAAGCTGAACAGTTTCTCCCCTGTGGTTAGAAACTCCGTAATAGCAGAAACTCCATAAAAGCAGTATGATGGAGGAGGCTGGGCCCTACCCAGATAAGATAAAAGACCACATATTCCTCATTCTCAAAATCAAGGAGCCCTTCCCAACTACACATGCGCAGAAAGGCTCCTTGGAGATCAAAAAGGGAGGGGGCGCCACCCCATGGTAAGTGATGTCAACTACCCATAGGTCTCTTTGCTAGAATCCATCTTGGCTAAGGGATGCGCAGGCACAAAGGGGAGGACCCTGAAATATACCAGATACGGACTCAGAACCAGGCAAGGCAAGATGATTGGCTAAAGGAAACCCGGAAGACATGCCCCATAAAAGTGATTCAAACTACCAAGAGGACGCGACTCTCTCTCTGAGCTCACCTCTGTGACTATCCACACATACTGTACTCTTTTTCCTCTTAATAAACACTTCACTTGGTTCTCTACTTTCCGTCTCTATGTGGAAATTCATTTCTACACAGCTGACGGGCCAGGGTGTTGTCACTGGCCACTGGCCCCTGGTGGTCTGGTGGCTAGGATTCAGTGCTCTCACTGCCGCTGCCCAACCTCAGTCTCTGGCAGGGAACAGAAATCCAGCTTCAAGCCACTGCAGGCTGAGGCCACCCGAGATCATAGTTAATGATACCGTATTGCATATTTGAAAGTTGCTAAGAGAGTAGATCTTAAAAGTTCTCATCATAAGAAAACACATTTTGTAACTATGTATGGCAAGGGATGTTAACTAGACTTATCGTGGTGATCATTTTGCAATATATACAAATATTGAATCATTATATTGTACACCTGAAACTAACACAATGTTACATGTCAGTTATATCTCAATTTAAAAAAATAGAGAAAAAATATTTCAAATAAAATATTAGAAAAATATACCAACTGTGTCAATATGAATCATGGCAAAGTAAGATTTATTCCAGCAATGCAAAATAATGCATTTATTAAAAGCCTATCATATGTATGTATGTTGTATACAAAACTGATGACAATAAACAGTTAAAAAGGACTTCCCTGGTGGTCCAGTGGTAAAGAATCCGTCTTCCAATGCAGGGGACGTGGGTTAGATCCCTGGTGGGGGAACTAAGATCCCACATGCCACGGGGCAACTAAGCTGGCGTGCCACAATTACTGAGCTCGTGCTCCTCAACGAGAGAGGCTGCGTGCTGCAAACTACAGAGCCCACGCACCCTAGAGCCCGAGCGCCACAACTAGAGAGAAACCCAAGCAGACCACGTGCCATAATGAAAAGATCCCGCATGCCTCAACGAAGATCCCGTGTGCTGCAACTAAGACCCGACCTAGCCAAAAAAATTAAAAAAAAGAGAAATATATATATATATATAAAAGAAATAAAAAGTTAAAGGAGAAAGTTTACAAACTCATCTAAATACTAAAAATTTGTTTAAAAAATACTGAATTTTAAAAAATAAAATTTCAGTACTCACCTTAGATTCAAACTAAAATTGCAGTCTACTCCCTTCTTATCATAGTAATTACTTATCTGAAACAAATAACCAATGCCAGTCTTAACAATAAAATACTACAGGCATACATCTGAAGCCAGTCCTGGATATTTCCATTCTTTTTGAAATCTTTACCAAGCTAATAGCTGGTATGACTTTCTATAAGGTTCGACATAAGCAAAGCTTCTGAACATAGCCCACAAACTCATACCTACCAGGCAGGGCAGCTTGCAAAAATGCATGAAACAGCCAGGGAAAAATAAAATACTTTTTGCTGCAAAAAAGAATAATGTTATCTTCTTTTTTAAAGAAATATAAAACCCAGGTTTTATTTTCCTCTGAATTTTACTGCAAGAAATACAGCAATGCAAATATAGTGATAAATGTCAATTGACAACAGCATTAAAGTGGGGGAAGCTCTACAGAGTGACAGCAAATATGCGGGTACTTGCCAGCCGAGCAGGCGACTGCATCTTCAGGCATGATGCTAAAGCACGAGCAGAAAGACATACACACAAGGTGAGCTGGAGGTGGGACTCTATTAGTTTGAGTCTTAACTTGCAGGTAACTGAGAACCCCATCTGTGGAACAAATCAGAGATGGGCCTCAGGGATGTGACCATAGGTATCTCTTTACACTGTCCATTTATGAAATGGAATAAATCATTCCATAGGGAAGAAATTCCTCAAAGACTGAGTTGAAATCTTTTAAGATCACGTTCATATGGTGACCAGACCTGCGGTGTGTCTACTGGTAATATTTATTTTGGTTTTCTTTAGTCTCTTTGTGATTTGGGACCTCTCACCTCTGCTTCTGCCTTGCCCATCAGTACTATCTCTTGCCACTAGGATTTTCCCCAAACCTCAGAATTCTCTTACTTCATGGTCACGTCTCCTGAGTATCTGTTTCTCTTCAGCAAGCATGACATTTTCTATCCTGCAGAGTTCTTAAGGTTTAGTCTTCACCTTATCTAAAATAAATTAATTACAGATAGTTTTGAAAGTTCAGAATTCTTTAAAGTTTCTTTTTCTTTTTTACTTAAAATGGAGTAATCATATGTGTTAAAGGAATAATAATGGAAATCACTTATGCTTTATCATGTGTCAGGCAATGTCCTAAGGACTTTACACATGAAATTGCATCTAATCCTCATCACACCCTATGAGACAGGCACTATTATTATTCCCATTTTCAAATGAGGAAACTGAGGCACAGAGATGTTAAGTGCATTGTACAGGTTCATACTGCTGACAGATGCAGAGTCAGAATGTCAGCCCAGACTGTTTGGCTCTGGTGTGGGTCCTAGTCACTCTGACATGCTGCTGCAAGAAGGCAAGCCAAAATATTTAAGGGGAATATTCCTTCTTTTACACATGCCAATCATTCATTTGCTCCTTCATTTATCATACTATTTGGAGTGCATACTATGAAAAAAAATGCTCTTCTGGGAATGGTACAGACATTGAAAACCAACCAAATAAATAACCAACAAGTACTACAGAAATTGAAGAATGTTTAAAATCAGTAAGAAATAAAATAGTTCAATCCATTATATTAGTGATTTATAATCAGATTTGCAATTAATTTTCCAGTTCATGGTAAATTGTTCTTGAATCTGTTATGAATGCTTTTGGCACTTCTCAACAAAATTAGCTCAAAACTTCATTTTATTTTCTTTAATTCTGTTTAATTTAGATTAAAAATTTGCTCTAAGCAAAGCTAAAATAGGCTATCATGATAGATTTGGTCTTTATTTTTTCAGTCCCATGAATTACTGACAGCTTTCTTAATTATTCTGAGACTCTGGATTTCAATGATTCATTATTTGTGTAATAATTTCTGCAAAATTGCTGAAAGCTGGCAAGTCTATAATTAATTACATACATTAGACTAAGCAGTTGGCTATGACATGAACTGGGTTTGTTTTTCTCATCTTTACAGTATTTTCTGTCACTGTGTTAGCACATGCTAATGTCTATAGGGATGCCTTGATTTTCTTTTAGTGGTGGAAAGAGCATAAGTATTTATGCACAATACCTGAAGATCTCATTTTAATCTGGCAGATAGAACTGGGGAAGAAAAATACACCAAATAGTACTGAAGCATAGCAGGGAGTCCCAAGTTGAAATGAAGTAAGTTTCAGGTAAGAGCGGGAATGTCTGGCAAACTGCTAAGGTGGACCCACCAGGAACCATTTAGATGAGGACAAAATTGCCTCTTGGGAGAAATCACCTTGAAGAAAGACCAAGTCAGAAACAATGGGCTTGAGTTTGTAAGAGAGCCTTAGTAAGAGAATAGTGATCTTGGCAGCCTGGTGGGCTAACATTAAGCACATTCTCATTTATAAGTCCCCTGAGTGGGTGTCTGGGACCTAGGGAGAAAGAGGGCTCTAAGTAAAAATTGAAAGTGCTGTTTTACTGAAGACTGTAAGATACCGACACTGCTGGTTTGGATTCCCCCTATGAGAAGTGACAGGGAGAAGCATTTTCCTTTAGTGCCTTTGGGTGGTGCTTGGTCAGAGACACTGACAGGCAGAGCAGTGGCTGAGACCAGCAAGAATTGCCATGCCTGTTGGAGTACAGCAGAAGCTGAGATGCCCTGTGGAACCAGAGCAATGTCTGCAGGGAACTTCGTGCCAGCAGTGGCCATCATGTGATCCAGAAGCCTCCTGAACATCAGTGGAACCCAGCAGAAATTACCATGCCAGCAGAGCAGGACCAGATCCTGCCAGGGAAACTCGCTGCTGGTGGAAGAGCTCCAGGTCCCAGTGAGCGATGTGATACCCAGTGGGTGGCTGCCGGATCAGGGTGTGTTTGTGCGCATATGTGAGACACCCACTGAAGATGCCTAAAACACTTCGAGAAAGTGAAGGGGACTGAAGTCCTGCATTATGCAGGGGATGACATCAGTTGTTCACTAGTTGGTTATTCCTCTTAACATGACCTTATTTGCATCTATAAGCTAGGGGGCAGCTGGGCAAATGGGTATATAAAAGAATCTAGAGATCACAAATTATCATCAGAACTATTGGGGATATTTTGAAGGGGCCACTTGGGAACTTGTGTTATAAAAATTTAGAGACAAATAAAAAGTGCAATCTCATTTTGTAGTCACAGGCTACCACATTGTATAAGGTCTTATTTAAGACTAAATAACCCAGACTATGGGAAATATACTAATTTGGACTCTGGTCATTGCCTCATAGAGATCATGGAGCCAAACCATGTCTGCATGTGCCAGGGTGGGGTTTTATCCCCAAAGGGAAAGGATATATTTTCATATTCTGAGAGCAATATTTGCCTTATTTACCCTACCTTTAATTAATGGTAATACTGAACAAGCTAAGTTTTAGGATATCTGTCTGCCCATAGCCCCTTCTAAGAGGTTCTTCTGTATAGTCCTCTTCCAGAGTTTATTTCTGCATAGAATTCTCTCCTTGTGTGAAAGTACCCTGATACCTTAGCCACAACTGACACGAACAAAGGCAGTTACCAGATCCAAGAAAAGTCAATAACCCAGTTAGTCAACAATAACCTATGAGTTGAGACCCTTTTTCGGAGTTTCCATGTAGGGAAACTGGTTTCCACATGGGTTCCTCAGGCCACCATGCTGGGCTCCAAGCTCCACAAGGACAGACGCTCTTTTGTTTGGGATCTTGCCCTACGTATTTCTTCATCTGGCTGTTGATTAGTATCCTTTAATATCCTTTTATAATAAATTAGTAACCTAGTGAGAAAAAAAAATTATGAGTCGATGTATCACGAAAACTCAATTGGGAATGACTGCAGTGAATTAGTCTGATAAAGATCATCTTTCTTTGGGAGGTGTTCAAATGGTAGCAAAGGCAAAAACTGAAAGACCAAGATTGAGAAAAGGTAACTAGTAGAAGTCTTTAAGTAGGAGAAGTCAACTATAAGGAGAAGCTAAAATAAATAAATGCCATTAAGTTGAGAGAAAGAAGATGGTCAGTTAATTGGTGGCATCTAGAGCAGGACTATCAGACACAGAGAGAAACTGAGTCTCTGTTATGGTCGAGCAGACAATGGAGGCCACTGGAAGCTTACCAAGTCACCAGAACTGCTGGACATCATGATGGATCTTGCCATATTCTTTCCAGGCCATATTTTGTCTTCTTGAGTTCTGGTAGCTTGAGTATGTCTCTATTACTATAACATGCTAGACCGTAGCTACACTCCACACTGCTGCAATGAATTTTATTAGTTTAAAAAAAATCAATATGGGGATTTAAATAGGTAGGTAAATGTATTTGTTTACAAGGTATACCAAATAATAAAATGAGAATGAACAACCAGAAATCAGAATATAAGAAAAATAAACTAGTAAATATCCTCATTCCAAGGGTCTATAATTGTTACATGTACTAACCATAAAATTTGAACCTGAGCTTCCAGGTATCTACGGCCAAGAGAAATAAAGGAAGAATACAAAATATTTTGAGATATTTAACTTTTACCTCTTGCTTTTCCCCTTCCCTGTCCTCTCATATAAGTAGGTGGCCAGGTCTGTGCTTTCTTCATCAAGATGAAGTGTGTGTAGTAAGGATGGAAATGGAAGTTGCCCAGAAAACTTTCTGGCTTTTATTTCAAAAGGCTAAATCTCTGTAGAAGAGAGAAAGTGCAGGTAGGGACAAAATGCCTTGGAGAAAGTTGAAGTAAAACAACTTCTCTCTGTTAAGAAAAAAAGATTCTTGGGACCTCCCTGGTGGTCCAGTGGTTAAGACTCTGTGCTCCCAATGCAGGGGGCCCGGGTTCCATCCCTGGTCAGGGAACTAGATCCCACATGCCGCAAGTAAGAGCTTGGATGCCGCAACTAAAAGATCCCGCATGCCACAACGAAGATCCCACGGGCTGCAACTAAGACCTGGCACAGCCAAACAAATAAATAAATATTTTAAAAAAAGAAAAGGAAAAAAGATTCTTTAGGCTCAATGAAGGCCAGAGGACTTGGGTTTTGGACATGGGAATCTGCATCATACTTTCGGGTAGTATTGCTAGGGAGGGAGCAAGACGGACCCTAGAAAGGAACAACTGCAGGGCACATGAGTCCCCAAGCATGGAATTCTCAGCCTTGGTAAAAATATCTGTGCTGCAAACTTGGAGCAGAAGCAGCTCAGAGCTGCTGGACCTGAAGGGATGATGTGGACAGAGCGTGGTCAAGGGCTGTGAAGAGATGACCAACCTGCTGGATGCCTTGGCACTGCATTAGACTCCAGAACTGTGAACAATCCTGGGTAAGTTGGGGTCAGGCTCTAAGAATGAACAAGGTTAAATTTCCACACACCAGTGGAAGGGGGTGGTGGGGTTCAGAATCAGGAAGCACCTTGCTGTAGAACATTTTCTGTACATATGTATCTGTGAACTGAGATTCACAGCCACTAATACTTGTATTATCAGAAAAGAGTACCAAGATCACTTCTAAGTTTCAAATTAATCACAGTGGCTATGCTGACAGTTAGGCTTTTTCAAATCCCAAGCCAAAATGACATGCTAGGAAATCTTAAGTGATGGGGCTGTAAAATAAGGAAGACAGACAAATGTCTGTCTTACAGTCAGACCCTCCTCCCACTGGAATGAATCTGGAAGGTCGTTTGGGATATTAGCAGTTCATGCCATTGTGTTCTCATGATGCCACGGGTCCCTGTTGCAGTCCTATACCATTCTGGTGACTCAGCTACTCTCTGTAGCCAGCCGCTATTCCCACTACTTCATTCTCTCCATTGTCTTTCCTAGCTTTTCACATTCATGGTGTCTGACAACTCTTGGCTTTTATTGTCTCATGGCTTCTGATCATTGCCTTTACTCTGGGTGTTTGGTTTTGTTCTTTTCATTTTTTGAATTCCACTCCTGTAATAAACTGCTGACTTACTCTGTGTGTTAAACACTCAGCCTTTGCAAGAGAGAATATTGGTCCATTCATTCAGTCATGGCCACCTCTGTTGGCCACCTGGGTCATCTCTGCTACACTTAGGGCTATGGGTTCTTGAAACTTTCTGAGCCTATCTCACAAGGAGTGTGGTGGGGACAGCCATGTAAATAATAACAATAGGTAACATTTATAGAGTGCTATGGGCCAGGCATTATTCCAAGTGCTTTACAGTTAGGTCAAACCTCTGAATAAAATCCCCATTTTACAGATGAGAAAGCTGAGGTGGTTAGAGGTGAGCAGTATTTCCAGGGTCACACAGCCAATAAGCAGCAGAGCCAGGATTCTAGCTGGGTAGTCTGGCTTTTAGGCCACCACATTTGCAATGCAACTGAATTTGAAGAAACCTACACTGGAGTTGCTGTGCATAGCAAAGGGGGCTAGCTGACAACTAAATATTCAAATTCTATGTTCATAGTGGAGAGTTGTTATTGGGAAGCAGCTGTCCAGCCAAAGACTATATTTTCCAGAATCTAAGTAGGAGCGTATGACTGGTTCTAGCCAACGTGAACAGAAGTGATGTGCTTTCACATTCAGATCAAGGAAGTAAATATCTGGAGTGCCTTCTGCATGTTCTATTCCCCTCCCATGGAAACCTTGGAACCCATCTATTTAAGATGGTAGTGCTATAAGATGGAATGTGCCCAGTTCTCTGAGTAACCACTTGGAGAAAAACTGCCTAGGAGAGCTGCACAATCAGGAATACTGACTAGACTTTGTATGAAGAAGAAATAAACTTTAACGAGCTGAGATGTGAGGGTTGTTTGTTACAGCAGTTAGCCTATTCTGACAAATACATCATATAAACACCCACTTCTTGGATAAAACTTATAAATTTGTTGATAAATACATGGTTGAGATGTTCTAACCAAATAGATGTTTTGGACACTGATATTAAGTGAGACGATGTAAACAATTTTGACAAAGGTTCTGGGAAGAAAATGTTGTAAATCTTTATGAAAAATTAAAACATAACAGCAGTAACTGACTCCTATTCTGAATGTGTGACCATGTATGCAAATATTGTTGAATGCTGAGGCATCCTCTCCTGGGTCTTCTAGCATTATGTGAACAGTCAAGATCATACATTGGGAAACACTTTGACACTGCTTCCACATTTCCTGGATCTAGATTCTGACACATCCAGGATAGCCTATTTTCCAATGTCATCTGCTGAATTGTGCCCCCTCAAATTCATTTATTGAAATTCTAACCCCCAGCACCTCAGAATGTGACTGTTTGGAGATAGGGCCTTTAAAGAGGTAATTAAGGTAAAATGAGACCATGTGGATGGGCCCTAATCTAGTATGACTGGTATTCTTATATTAGGACAGAGACAACACAGACCAAGGGATGACCACGTGTGGACACGGAAAGAAGGTGGACATGTACAACCCAAGGAGAGTGGCCTCAGAAGGAACCAAATGTGTAGACAACTTGATCTCGGGCTTCTAGCCTCCAGAACTGTGAGAAAATAAGCTGTTGTTTAAGCCACCCAGTCCATGGTATTTTGTTATGGTGGCCCTAGCAAACTAATGCATCCCCAAGGCCCTATGACTTCAGAATCAGCATTCTGCTTCTTGAAATCTCCCAAGTCATAACAAGTGTAATCTTGTACAGCGTGGGCAGGATTCTTTATACATGAGCCAATCTTTAAATTTGTAAAACAAACAGTTTTTCTTTGCTAATTCCATAGGCAAGAGTTCTCTTCTTGCATCCTATGAAACCCCTGTATATTAGAAGCTGATCCTTTATTTTCTGAGTTGAGACAAATAATCCAGCTCTTCAGATAAGTAGAAATATACCCACTAAGCTGCTGATTGCATTTCAATCTTTGAATATCACTGTTAGATTCTTTTGACAGTATCATAAGTTCATCAAAATCTTTCATCCTAAGTGAAACAGAAGACAGAGATATTTTTGTAAAAAAATAATTTATTTATTTAGGCTGCGTCGGGTCTTAGTTGCACATGTGGGATCTTTAATTGTGGTATGCGGACTTCTTAGTTGCAGCATGCATGCGGGATCTAGTTCCCTGACCAGGGATCGAACCCGGACCCCCCTGCATTGGCAGCATGGAGTCTTTTCCACTGGACCACCAGGGAAGTCCCAAAGAGAGAGATCTTACGGCAAATATGTTTTCCTTCAATATTTGAGACTCTCAGGAACATAACATGATTTTGTTGGGGACCTCTATTTTTATTTTAAAAGAGGATGGAAGCCTTGAAAGTGCAGGCTCACTACTATCAGACTTTTCAGAGAACCCTCCAAAAGTATTTTATGGTCTATTCAGTTTTTATAAATTATAGAACCAAGTACTTATAGATAATAACGATGCTTTAAATAAGATGAAATGACATAAGGCATTGAAAACATATCCTCTTCATCTTTTTTTTTTTTTTTTGCGGTATGCGGGCCTCTCACTGTTGTGGCCTCCCCCGTTGCGGAGCACAGGCTCCGGAAGCGCAGGCCCAGCGGCCACGGCTCACGGGCCCAGCTGCTCCGCGGCATGTGGGATCCTCCCGGACCGGGGCACGAACCCGTGTCCCCTGCATCGGCAGGAGGACTCTCAACCACTGCACCACCAGGGAAGCCCCTCCTCTTCATCTTTGTAAAATATATCAGAATACACGGGTAAAACAGTAATGATCATAAAATTACTTGAGATTCCTTAGAGATGCATTACTAATATTCTTGTTGTAAAGACTATTATTATTATTATTATTATTATTATTATTATTATTATTATTATGTTTGTATAGCCAGGATGGGAAGGCATACTTTCTTTATATTTATTTATTTATTTTATTATTTATTTATTTAGTTGAACTGGGTCTTAGTTGCGGCAGGCAGGCTCCTTAGTTGAGGCTTGCAAGCTCCTCCGTTGCAGCTCCAGGGCTCCTTAGTTGTGGCTCGTGGGCTTCCTTAGTTGCGGCTCACTGGCTCCTTGGTTGCGGCATGCAGACTCCTTAATTGTGGCATGTGAACTCTTAGTTGAAGCAAGCATGTGGGATCCAGTTCTCTGACCAAGGATAGAACCCGGGCCCCCTGCATTGGGAGTGCAGAGTCTTATCCAGTGGACCACCAGGGAAGTTCCTGTAAATACTATTATTGAAACAAAAACTTGCCTAAATGTACCAAGTACTTGAGAAGAAATAATGGTTTAACTGTAAGATAGGAAAAGAGTGAATTGCATCATTCAGTTGCATTATTCATTTTGATGCTAATGACACTGGAATGAAGCAAAGTAGATAGATTATGCAATCCCAGGTTGCATATTGACACTTTTGAATTATCAAGAGATAATTAAGTAGCATCACAGAGTTACACTGGTTATTCTCACAACAGCAGCTATACTCACAGCTAGATGAAGTAGCTTTCCCACAAAAACATTCTGACCTTGGTAGCATGTCTGACCTCTCCTTTGAGCCTTTCCTGCTAGCCCCTGTAGATCTCACTTCTTGCACTGCTTTCAGACATGCCCAGAATAGAGCTGAAGTGGGAGTCCTGCCATAAATCAAGATCCATGAATGGATGCTATAAATTTCCTAATTTATATGCTACATGGTATGTGTTCCTTTGAGAGTCCCAAAGCTATGCAAATAGAGTAACTTGGAAAGCACTGATAGAAAAGGACCATTTTGCTAAGAAAGGAAGCCATAGGAATCAGTAAGCTCATTTCTTGTGAGTGTACCACCAAGCAGTGCAAAATGGCAGCTGTAGAGGGCCTCCTAAGAAGCTTGGCTGAGCTACCAGAAAAGAAGCTGATAAATTTGTAAAACAAACAGATGCTTGTCTTTCATTTCTAAACTGGTTTGGTGCACTACAGTTTTCTTTCCGACATCTATTGAAAAGTAAACAAACCATTCTGTGTAATTTGAGCCCAAAGGGAAAGATATAAAAGAATTGTACTTCACTTTGCTTCTTTCCTGGGGCTCTCTCTTTGCTAAAAGGGTTGCTGTGAACATAAACAGAATATGAAAGTCTATTTTCCTGCATATAAATGTTATGTTCCTTGGTAATCAAGTTTTCATCTTTTAGATCTTGCTAGCCTGTGCATTACTTTCACAGTTCATATGAGAAATAAAGTTCAGAATCTGCAATGTGGCTTTGGTGTTAATGTATATGTCAATTTATGGATAGTTGCCTAATTCTAATTACTCAAATATTTCACTTCTTTTAAATTTATCATAAGCACTCAAAACAGAAAAACAGAATGGTGCTTATTTTACACCACATCTGTATACCCACTAAAAAAAAAAAATTAACTTTTACTTCAGCTTGTATGTGTAATCAATCTTAGAACAGTTTTGTAACACATTGTAGAATATTTCAGCAGAGATAAATTCAAGCAACTCTTCAATATCTCTTGCTGCCTCAAAGGGGATGATGCCATTTGCCATTTTAACTTGTTAAACAGTATGGAGGGAGATCAGACTGTAATGTGGAAAACATATTTCAAATTAAACTTTGTAGTGCTTGGTTGATATTTATCTGGGGCACTGCATTTTAAAGTTGTATTAGCACAGGATTTAACTCAATTAATTCTGAGGCTGAACTGTAAATGAAACGTGTTTTCTATGAAATGTAGAGAAGATGGTCCAGGGGTTTCTTAGGCTTGTGAGTCCAGAATTCTTTCTTAAACACTATTTTTAAGAAATGCATGTTGAAAACTCCCCAGCTTTATAACTGAACTGAAATCCAGAACTTGTAATGAATTAAAAAGAAATAGGAGATATTAGACAAATAATGTGGGTTTCATATTATTATAAATAGCATAGTATGTAAGTTAAAGAAATAATGTTTCTTCATTTTAAAATACTGTTCCCCCATTTTCCTTATTTTAAGAAAGCACACATTCATTAGGCATACTGGGAAATATATAAAAGTATATAGAAAAAAAAACCTATTTGTCATTGTTCCACAATCCTGAGGTAAGTATTGTCCATATTTGGATATGTTTCTTCTATACTTTTTTTTTCTGAATTTTGAATTTTATTTATTTTTTATACAGCAGGTTCTTATTAGTCATCAATTTTACACAATCAGTGCATACAGGTTAATCCTAATCGCCCAATTCATCACACCCCCACCCCCATCCCCTGCTGCTTTCCCCCCTTGGTGTCCATACGTTTGTTCTCTACATCTGTGTCTCTATTTCTGCCCTGCAAACCGGTTCATCTGTACCATTTTTCTAGGTCCCACATATATGTGTTAAAATATGATATTTGTTTTTCTCTTTCTGAATTCACCCTGAATGGCAGTCTCTAGATCCACCCACATCGCTACAAATAACCCAGTTTTGTTCCTTTTAATGGCTGAGTAATATTCCATTGTATATATGTACCACATCTTCTTTATCCATCTGTCTGTCAATGGGCATTTAGGTTGCTTCCA
>RJWK010030204.1:0-24862 GCA_004363435.1 Platanista minor
TGTAAAGTTATATATCACACATGGTCTAAATAAAAACTGAAGACATTAAAACAAAATTCATAGCTACTAATTATTATAGAATTTTTCAGTAAATATTAAAAACTTGAACACTTTAACAAGTCAGTAGAATATCTCTACATCAGTGAGAAATTAACAAAGAGGATTCGTATTAGGATACATAGCAACTTTCTAAACCTATCAAACTCACCTAAAAATACCTAGCTTTAGGCTCCCTCTCCAAAATGCTTTGGACATGCACAGACGTTCCATTTACTAATTTGTTAACGTTGAAGGCATCATAGTTAATAATATGTTTATGTCTTGCAACTTCAGGTCACAGGAAAATTTAATTATGGCACCAACAGGAAATCAAGCTGCATAAATAGATTTTTATTTTTAAACTATAAAATTAAAGTTCAGATTTGGGCAGATGAAAAAGTAACAGCAGTCTGACATTCCTGAAGAGCAGTGATTTATTTCAAACAGAGCTGGCTGGCTGGCTGTGGGGGTGATTCAGCAGCCACAGTGGAGGTAAGGGGAGGCTAAGAAGGACAGGGGTGCAGGCTCCCATTCCTTGTTTCAATAGAGTAGATGTACTTTTGACTCGTTCATATTCTAGGGCATTCCAGTCCCTTAAAATGGTTTGACAACCGGTACTACAGACTGAGTCCACTGCAATTTCTAGAATTCTCAAGGGCCTTAGAAATTACTGGAAGCGGCAACAACAACACACCTGCAATATCTTGCCCAAGGTAAGAGCACCAGTGGTTTCTCATGATCTCAATGGCATCCAAGTCATCCTTGGAGATGTCGTTATTAATGATAAGGTGAATGCAGGGAATGATCAACTCATTCATCACATTAATACCCTCTGTTACAGAGTGCTCATCATTTGTTTCAAAGAGAGAAGCCGCTTTGGCATTCAGCTCCTACAGATGAAAAACAGAGTGAACAAAAATAAAAGTCTGAAAGAGAAGATAAATATCTATCTTAGAAGAGCCTAAACAAATACTTCCCAAACTTCACTGTACACTGGAATTGCCTAGGGATCTTTAACAACTACTGATGCCCCAACCCAAGCAAGCTGACTGATTGGTATTTTGGTGACCTGGGCACTGGGATTTTTCTTTTAATGCTCCCAAGGTGATCCGAATGCAGCAAAGTCTCTGACCCAGTGGCCTAAACGTAGAAGTCAAGGTCATATTTAACACTCGCTTCTATCAAAAGGCCTATTCAATGGCTCTCAATCTTCACTGAACATCAGAATCACCTGCAGAAGGCAAGCTGGTGCCCAGGCGCCTCCCCAGGAGAATGGTTTAACTGTCTGGGGAGACGCCTGGGTGCCAACCACGCGAAAGCTCCTTAGGCGATTCTGACGCACACTGGGGGTTGAGAGCCAGAGGTGGAAAGAATCTAAATCCCTAGTACTGTCTCCCTGTGGCAGCTGAGTGGGACATTCAAAATGTAATCTGTACTTGGTGATTAGCATGTCTTTACTAAAATTTAGGTCCCTCAAATCCACAAGGCCCTTTTTTCAGCTTCAAAGTGCCCTGCCATACCTATAACTGACGCAGGAACCCAAGTCTAATCAGAAAATGAAGCTTCTGAGATAAATACATGTCATGACTTAATCTCCTCCACTCGGTATTAACAGAAGCAGTGGGAGAAATGCTGGCCTGACTCCTCCCGTGAAGGGTGATCCTGCCAGGTGTCAGAGAGGCTAAAGGCAAGCACATGGGTCTGGGAAAGCCTCCTCTGTAGTTTCTGAAGGACAAGCACCTGCAGGAACCCCTGGGGAGGCAGAGGGGCTATGGGTCTCCTTCTCACGTGGTGGCCAAATGCAAAATAGGTCAGGATAGATCTCCAGTGGTGTATGATGAGGATATTAACAGAATGGCAGGACCAATCCTGATGGTTCATATCTTTTTTAAAAAAACCGGAATCCCTTTAGAAGTCACTAAAACTCTCATCTACTAGCTTAGCAGGGAACACAGGAAAAACACACATTTCTTACATGTTTACTCTGGGCCAGACACCGAGAAAACAGCTGAGTAAGAAGAGGATCTGTGCTCAAGAACTCACAATCTAGTAGACAGACCATGTGATAAAAGCTATAATGCAGTACATAGAAAGGGCACCGAAATGGGGATAAGTGATTCTCACCTAACCTCTATCAGGGGTGGAAGAAGAATGACATTCACTGAAGTAACTTAAAATAATTTGTTTCAATGTAAAACTACTCTTCAGAGTTTGGAAAAATCTAAAACCTGTTGGAGATTTTTTTTAAGTTGTATTTCTTCACGGCTTCAAGGAGCAGAGGTAAACACAATAAAATAATAAAAAAGTCATAAGGCTTTACAATCAGTACAAACCAGAAGGCATTTTCTTCGGTATAAAGCGATCACCGACTCTTTCACGCCCCGCCGGGGCCCCTTCATCAGCAGAGCGGCATTGCTCTGGTAGGCGTACACCAGGTAGGAAAGCGCCTCTTGGTACCTTAGAAAGTGGTAGATAAAAAACAACTCAGTGCTCCTTCCCCAAATCCAGGGCTTAGTCCCCACTGTTCCCTAATACAAGAATGCAACTGGCTGAAATGATGGAAAAGTCTTAATGATGGAGGCAGCATGGAGCACTGGCAAAAGCCTGAGGGCCAAAGACCACAGCCAGTCTCAGCTCCTCTGCAAACTGGCCGAGAAACCCAAGGCGAATCATGGAACTTTCCCGGGCTTCTGTTTCTTCCAACTCTAAAACAAAGAAGTGGACGAGAGCCTAGTTCACTAAGGTCCACGCCAACTCTTAAAATGCACTTTCTGAGTTCATGTTCATTTATCACAAAGAAAACCTGGCCATTATATCTCTCAACTAAGAAATCTATCATTAGGTAAAGGATGAAAAAACATGTGTGATGTTCAGAGCAAAAGTGAAGCGAAACACTGGAAAAAGGTAGAGGCCCAGGGTACGTGTGAGAAGCGGGGTGAAGGGGCTATGGTCTTCTGAATTCCTGGTAGGCATCGATAAATAAGTGTCCTGACCAGTAATCTCAGTGACATAAGAGGCCAACTTACTTTCCTTTCTGATAGAGCTCCAGGCCTGTCAGAAGATACACAGACACCTTTCGAAACAAACTGTAATCTTCATGCCACTTCTGAAAGGGAACAACAGCCGTTCACGATTATGAGCACCGCTACTTGTACCCTTTGCACCCACAGTGAACTTCAAACTCAGTGCAAATGCTCACTGAGCACATATGGCCAGGCACAAAAACAGGAGACACAAAAGCTTTCAGATAATAAAGTATTCGACATGTAGAATTAACGTCTACCGCTGACCTTAACTTTCCATGTCTTGTTCCTTCCACCAAGGAACTGAAATAATCATTTCGTATGAGCTTTAGAATTTAGGATCTTAATTTCCAACACCCACATCAAAGTCATTCAGCTCTGGTCTAAATGAACGGGCTCCCGAGTTCTGACAAAACCATCCAGATTGATGGAAGACGGAGGGACACGGCCATTCCAACCTCACAGAACAACACTAAGCTCAGTGGGGGTGGTGACATATTTTAGGTGGCACAGGACAGTGTCTCTCCTACAACACGATGCCTTTTTTGAAAATCTGTAGTCATGCATGCATTTTAATGTGTAAAAATCTAATTTCCCATATAGAAATGTTAGAGAACTAAATTATTTAAAGGAAACCAAAGCCATGAATTCAAGAATTTTATTGCCCAGAACAGGGCTAAAGTGGGTATTTAAGAGAAATGAAGTGCTGACTCAGTCTAACAGAACAATGGAATAAAGAAACTGGCCATTCTAAGGGTAAGAAAAGATCATTCATTCTTTCTCACCCAGCTTTTCTTGGGGGGTGGGCGGTGGGTGGTCAGCCTGTGATAATAGATAATTGTTGGTTTGGCCTTAATGTGTTTGCTTTGTAGGTGCAAAGAGAAGATCTCACCTTGTACTCCTCCATATTCATGTCATCTGGACCAATCTCCTTCAATTTCGCTTGAGCCACCTTCATAATACTGATTGACCTGTGAACAAAAGTTCAGAAGGCAAAGAAGGCTCCCCCTTCAGAGGAGTTAGTCAAGCCAGACCCAGAGGAAGGTGGTTCACCGAAGCAGCCCCTCCTCACCTTTCATCATAGCTGAGATTTCTGTCTGCAAATTGTTCCAGAAGGGTCCGCTCTACTACCCTTTTTGGCGCCTCATTCTGGAAGAAGTAGACGAGCACGTGCTGAAGCCGAGGGTCACTGTGAGAGGCAGGGGTCTCTTTGGCGAGCTGATAGAGCCTCGAGTACTCTTCATGGAATGCCTGTTGAAGACAGAATTGGTGGTTAGAAAAGCGTACACTGTGACCTTCTACACACAGAAACTGACGCCTAAGTGCTACAGAGGTCTTCATCACTCTAAGAAGACTTCTGAGAAGTTCTTACTGAGACATGACAGAGGCAACTATGGAATCTGTAAGTTTCTTTCATTTCCTAAGGGTAAAACTCCTCTGGCACCAAAGACATACTGTACTCACAAGAAACTCATCTTCCTCATAAAGTTCTCAGAAAAACAAATATTTAGTTTTAAATGTTTCAGGCACATCCTTGAGTACCAAGGACCTGAAATTTAAAAATCCACATGAATGCAACTTCTTCAAGTACCTTAAATTTTATTCAAGTACCTTAAAAAGCATGGCCTTCATTCTTATATTATGGCCCCCAAATTACAAAGGCAAGGTCCCATTCACAGCTTTATGAACAGAAGGCTCCTAAGAACAACAACAAGCCCTCCAGGCCAGGTGTAACACAGAATACCAAAGCCGCATCAGTGCCATGAGAGGAGAAGCCATCAGTGCTGTGAGATGGCTGGGTCGTTAGCCGGGCAGGAAAGGAAGTTCTATGGTTTACTTCGATGAAAACCTTTTAATCCCATTTTTTAGCATCTAAGGAAATTACTGCCCCGTGTTATGACACCTGTGGTATAAGGATGAGAATTCAAAAAACAGAGATACCTTAATAAGCCCTGCTTCAGACCCATCTCGGTCAAAGGTCTGACGGGCTTTAGCTATGGCCAGGATGACCCCTTGCATGGCAGGGCTCAGCATCACCTACCACAAGAGGGCACAAAACAGAGAGAAAAAGGAGAGAAGAAAGGTTCAAAAGAAGACTGTATGAAAGAGAGGTGAACAGACGGCTGCAGGGAAGCATGGCAGTGGGCTCCGTGGCTGGAACCCACTGCGAGGCAAGGCTCACACACCAGATCCTACACACATTCACAGCCCTGGCCCTCTGCACAATGTCAAGACTTTGCCCAAGACAAGCTATTCCTACATATTCTCTCTAATTTAGCCAGTGAATAAAGATGTATGTCTAAAAATACCTGCGATGTGGCGCTGCTACAGAATCGAGTTAAATTACAACTCTCAGAGGGGAAGTGTCTGAGGCGAGAGTTCCAAATGAGTTCTATAATTTGGGTGTATATCCTAAATACACCAGCATTTTAGAGTTTTACTAGGAAGAAGAGCACATTTTAAACAGTCTGGAAACTAGGGGATACACAAAAAACACTTTACAAAGTGTAACTCTTACAATGATTAAAAAAATGCCCCACAGGAAAAAACAGAAACCTGAGGACAGGATTCCCGACAGTTAGTGTGTGGTGACAACTGTACAGGCGGCAGACAATGAACAACCTGGGATTCTACAGCTTCTCCCTAAAGCTTCAGAATTAAAAACACCTTCAAGTCACATCTGTTTCTTTGCTCACTAGACAACTGAAAACTTTATATTTGGAGGAGACACAATGGACTAATATTACCAAAGACAAAGACTCCTAAAGGCAATTCCTTTGCTCATAATACCCAACAAAAAACTAAATTCTGCCTTTCTGAGCCATCTGGACTCTGCAGCGGCCCTCATAAGGACAGGTCTGGGTAGATATATACTGGCAGCAGTGCACAGCGGTAACTGAGATAGGCCCTCTGGCCCATTATTTGCGTCAATGAGAAAATAGTAACTATTGCCAAATACCTCACACAACTATATTCAGTCATGTGAGAAGGAAATACAAGACTGACAACAGACAGCTAAACCCTGACTCATCTCTGTACCTCCTCATCATATCCATCTGCATCAGATCTAACCAGAATCCTTCCCACACTGGGAATCTCGACTTCAGAGACCTCAGCATTAGGCTGGGCAGCAGACTCTGCGTCATGAGCCTGTGCGGGCTGCTCGGGCTGCTCTGCAAGGTCTGTTTCCGGGGACATGGGCTTCTGGGGTTCAGCTTCCTTAAGCTGTGGCAGCAGAATGGAAAGAAAGAGTAAGAAAAAAAAACAGAAGAAATAAAGAGGGATTGGTTAAATGCAGCAGGCACAGGATAACAGAAATGCGAGAAACTGTGGCCGTTATTGCCAAGAGCCCACCCCTCTTGCACTTGGGCTTCTAAGCCATTCTCACCTCACTCAACGCTGCTTCCACACCACTCTTCTCGTAGGCGCGTGCAGTGTTTGCAATAGCCTGGGCGGTCTGCTCCTTCACAATCACGGCATGCTCGGAGGACAAGCAGCGAGCCCCGTGGGAAGAGGCGACTGAAGACTCTGATAAAGAACCGCACAAAGGAATTAGCACCTGATGAGAAGTAACCTCTAGAATACTTTGTAAAAGGCAAGCAGGATTGATACAAAGTTTCATGTGCAAACCTTCTAACAAACCTTTTTAAAAAAACCTATGCAAATTTCCCCTAGAAACTAGTGACTAAAAGAAATGGCTACTTTAGCAAGAAGCCACTGATGATGCTGTAAAGTTTAATGTGCTCCTGACGCTGTCCTATTTCTTTATGCCAAGAAGCCTTCCTACAAACAACCATCTGTTAGGAAGATCACCTTTGGAGAATAGTTTTTGTAAAATCTACCTATTAATCCTACGTAGCTTCTCCTGCAACCTGGGAAATAAGCAAAAAACTAGACAGTGAAAGTACAGGTAGCTAGTCTTTCTGCTCCTACTCCTGCTCAGCAGAAATGACAGTCTAGAGCCACAGCCTAGGCCGTCAGGTTGTGCAACACCAACTCTATCTCAACGCCAGCGTGCAGACCGTGGCACGGCTCACTCAGATGAAGTGCACAGGACTGGCTACCGGAGTGCAGCATGAATCCCACCAGATCACCGGCACAGACGCCCCTCTCAGGTACCTTGCGATGGAGAGAAATCCTGTGATGCTGAGCTGGTGGAAGAGTCCATTTGAGGGATTTTGCAAGACTGCTCTTCTTCCCACTCCTCTACTTCCTGCTCAAACCTCCAGTTATCTTCCTGAATGTAATGCTTAAGTTCAACAGACAGGGCTTCCACTTCTCCTGACATCTGATCTAATTCATTCGGGGCCGCCTCTGAGGAAGAACAAAGAGAGAGCTTAAACGAAGTTCCACCAAGCAAAAGGTCTCAAGGAATCCAAAGGTCCTTTCTAAAAAGAGGGAAAATAAGACACTGTCTTTTTTTCTTACTCCTATTGAAAAATACATACACACGTACATAATCCACCTGAAGCACTGACAGTATCAGGCCAACAGTCATGGCACCTCAGTAACAGTGCCTGGCATATTAATAGGTAGGCACGTTGAATATTTGTTAAACGAATCAATTGACGATAATGACTAAGGATTTGGAGTAGAGGCCAGTCAGTGACAAAGTAGCAAGAACAAACCAAACATTTCTTGGAAACTGAGAAAATCATTAGATCCAGTGGCTATTTCAAGGTAGACAGTTTTATCAGTGTAACCAATGCTCCTATTACTAATAAGAATATCCATCTCAAGACGGTTAGAGATGAATTCCAAGACATTTACACCCCCTTAAGTTTCACACAATCAAGCGCTATAAGAAAGCAAACTGATACAAAGGTTAGATGGTCAATAATACCTGGTTCATTAAAGGCTATGATGAAGAATGGCAAGGATATCAAGGACATAGTAAATCTCATTTCTAACCCTGTGACCAAAACAAAACATAAAAACCTACAGCAGAATAGCACACCCACGTACTGGTTGCTATTAACTAGTCTTTTCACTAAGCAAATGACAGTTTCCACTTTTTGTCTGTTTCTGTAATATAAAAATGAGCCATGCGTGTAACAACAAGGCTCCTATATACCACCAACAGCCAGCACAATTATTTGTAAAGTAACTCCCACGAGCAGCTGTTCCTGCTTTCACACTACAAACATGCAATTACGAAGATCAGTTACCGTTAAAGCGATCATTCTCTCCATCCCTTATCCCTCAAGCACACACTAACAAATCAGAAAGATCATTTGCTGCCCGGACAAAATGCCCTATGTGTTTTCTTACTTATGCAACACAGTGAAGTTTGAACACTAAAAGAAGATGCCTTCCATGATCTCAGATGTGAAAGGAAGAAAGAAAGAGAGAGTAATATAAATGGAAAACAGCACAGAACCTGGAATCACAATATTTACTGGCTATAAGACTCCAGACAAGTGCAGAACCTCAGCTGGAAAATGTGGGTGATAAGAATTCCTGCCCTGCCTACCTCCCTTTTAGAGTTATAAGTTATTAGAGAAATAAAGTTTAAAAGTGTGCAGTAAGGAGTAAAGTACCAACGTAAATGATAATTATGATCGCTCTTAGCATTAGTATTATGAGAAGTATGAAATTGTTCAAGCAAATCCACTTGTAACATCCAGCTATTCTCCAAAGGGTGTAAAAATATGTGTGCAAGACTGTCACTAAAAGAGAAAAAAAAACTAGAGGCAACTTAAAAGTCTATCAAATGGGAGGCTGGTTTAATAGATTATATACATATTCCATGCAATGGAATTATTATGCAGTTGTTAAAAAGAATAAGTTGGTTCTATTTATAAAAACATAGAGATCACTAAGAAAAACAATTAACGAAAAAGAGGCAGAACACACTGGAAAAATATCCCCTTTGGGGGGAAAAATGGGGTGTGGGAGAGATATCGATAAATAAAATCTAGCCTCTGCATAGAACATTTCCTGAAGACTGCATAAGAAACCTGAGAATGGATACTCGCTGGGCTCAAGGACGGAAGTAGGAAAGCAAATCTATTTTTCCTTCTTAGTCTCCTTTATACTATTTGTAGTTTTTAAATACATTATTACTTTATAATAAATCTGAGTTAAAATTTTTATTTTCAACTACAGGATTGTTCCCTTCCCTGAGCAGTACAGATTTCCCCCACCCCTGGCTTCTGATAAGGTGTTTTTACCTGCACTGAAGTGGGGTAGCTTGTCGTTAATGTACATCAGGCAGTAAGCACTAACATTTCTCAGGCCCCCATAAGAATCTCTTTCAAGTTCTTCCCAGGAAGACTCGGTAACAGAGATGTCGTTGTACTTGAGCCAGACTTGTCGGGGCTGATTATAGATATAGGCCCAGTAGTGTCCTGCATTTGCTTGTCCTTCATGAACAAGAACTGCATGCAAACGATAAGGCACCTGCAAATCACAAAGCAATTCCTGTATCAGGTTAAGTAAAATCATCTGACAAGACTTAGGTTACTAAAATTCAAAAGTATACCCAACTATCAGACATCAGAAAACTGCCTGTTTATACATGTGTTTGATGTTAGGTTCACATCAAAACATCTTGTTGATTCAAGATGAACTAACAAAAACACAGCCTTGGAATCTCCTAATTATGTCTCTGTTCCTGAATCTTTAAAATCGGACAATTGAACTAGATGACCTCATTGAGGCCTCTTTCAACTCTAAACTCCTATGATTATAGATCTAAAACGAAAGATAATTGAGACCTATTTATCCCCCAAGTTCCAAACTCAGTTTATCTAAAAACAGAATCACCATGACTACTCATGTTGAGAAGATGTTTACCACACTTGGTACCTACAAAAAGTTTAGCAGCTATCTTGTTCTATGCCTATTTTATCTGTTAACAAAATCTAAGTTAGCATATTTCATTATGAGTCAGTCTCGTGGTCTCTATATTTCTTCTTGCAAGTAATCATCCACTTATCTGGGGTTGAAGACCCTTCTAATGACATACTTGTTTGTTTCAACATGTGAAAAGCCTTTTTTTCCCCCAATATGGGGAAAATAGAGCAATGCTTAAGTGCCAAGTAAGCACTGATGAAAGAAAGGAAAGTCAGCCATCGAATCAAAGTAAACTTACATTTAATCAGTACCTTGACATGTTTTTACTGGTGGTGAAATTTTTTAAATAATAGAAAAAAGAAAATGGGGAACAGCCAAGATTTACATGATGCATTCCTGCTGTGCAACACAACTGTGCCTTCATGTGACCCTGGAAACAGAGCTTTCCTCCCATGGCCTATCGTTCACACAGAAGCCAGTGGAGGGCAGGCCCCTAACTGGAACCTCTTTCCCCTCTATGCCCAGAATGTTACTCTAAACAAAAACATATGTGAAAACTAAAATTTCTGCCCTGCTTACCTCCCTTTTGGAATTACTAGAGATATAAAGCTTGAAAGCACGCTGCTAAACAAAGGATCACGAAGGATCATGGTACTTTGGAAAGGATGGGGAACCAGTCCCTGGTCAGGTTTCCCCCACTGCACTACTTAAATTACCATTTTATGAGAAATTTTTATTAATATTTAACGACCAACCTTTCAAATACATGAAAAAAATACCATGTGGCAGAATCAAAACAAATATATTTTAGGTTCTGTTGGTGACAGAAGACATTGCTTTTTTTTAGCCTAAAATATAGAATAATAGCTATTTCTTTCTTAAAGTTATTTTTATATCTCAGGGAAGTTTCCATTCCATTTCAAAGAAAACCATTAACTTTTCTTTTTGTATCTACCATTAGCACCATTAGAACACGCCTTGACTACCTTCCCATCAATTTTCATTCTACCTGACGGAGGAGAGGATCACAGTACATCTGCTCAATAGTCTGGGTAGTGCTTGCAATACAGTTCTTTAAATCTGTTAAAAAAAAAGAATACTTAGTTAAAAAGATTTCATTACACATCACCCAGGCAGCTTTAGCCCTGCAAAGAGTACTGCTTCTCTGTACCTGGGGTTCTGACCAGTTCAGCTTCACCCTATGAACCACAAAGAAGGATGCAGTTTTGTTTTGTTTTGTTTTGTTTTTTGGCGGTACGCGGGCCTCTCACTGTTGTGGCCTCTCCCGTTGCGGAGCACAGGCTCCGGACGCGCAGGCTCAGCGGCCATGGCCCACGGGCCCAGCCGCATGTGGGATCCTCCTGGACCGGGGCAGGAACCCGCATCCCCTGCATCGGCAGGCGGACTCTCAACCGCTGCGCCACCAGGGAAGCCCAAGGATGCAGTTTTAAAGTAGGTGGAGCTTTAGGTTACAAAGGCTTTTAGTTTCATATAACTACACTAAGATTTTTTAAAAATCACCTCTTATAATTTACACCAGCATTTCTTAAAGAGAAAACAGTTTCTAGAAAAAGACCTTAATGGGGCACTTGGGTGTAAAATATATGTCCCAGAGACAGGCCCTGAAAGGAGAAGGTGGAACAAAAGGCAGGGCCAGATTTCTATGAATAAGAACCTGGGAGGAATCTAGATTTGTATTATTTCTTTATTTACTGCTCCCTAGATAAAAGGAGAAAGAAGGGGAGGAGGGGAAGTCTGAGCAACAAGACAACAAGGCCAAAGGATTTTCAGAACAGAATGCTGAATAATACGATTTTACATCGCGTGCATTACTCAAATATTCTTTGCTTCATTAACCTTCAATAAAGCATACTTCATGTAGAAAAGACTTTAAAAGTGGTAATTCAGGAAAACAAAATTCTAAGTTTGGGTCAACTGAAGCCAGAGTTCAGATAAACTATGGGAAAAGAAAATCAGCAGATGCAGAAAATTCTCAGCCAAAGGTTAAGTGTCATGAGTGTCCAAACTACCCAGGATTTCCCAGAAATCTTGAGGAGGGAATCCAGGGGGGATCTTTTCATGGTTGTAAAACAGAAGTGTGTGACCCAATCTCACAGGGAACAAAAAGTACCAAAGAGGTCACAATCCCCAAAATTCAACAGTATACATGGCAATGGCAGGACATGTACCCAAGGTACCTCACTTCCCCATATTCAAACAAACGGACAAGGCAAAGAGTAACTGGGAAGTACTGATAGAGCCAACCTTGTATATCTTGTTCAATCTCGCTCCTCCACCTCTGAAGGCAGGTCTTAACAAAGTTCATCTCCTCATCTGTGACCGTTCGAGGAGCTGGGTGTGAGGGCATTTCCAGGAAAGATCGGGAAGGTGTAAGTGGCTGATTCGCCATCTTAGACTCGTGTAGAGAATCTTCAGAAGAAAAAGTACTTTCAGCATCTTGAGACGTGCTCTCTTTACTTGTACTGAAGGAAGACAAAAAACATGCTCACATGGTGATTTCCAAAATATGCCTTGGCCTAAATTAATGCACTTTCTAAAGCAAGCTGCTATGTGGAGAAGTACAGCTATAACTTAGTGAGTGTTTACTCTGCAGAGGTACTGAGCCAAACCTTTCCTTTACATGCATCATCTCATTTACCACAACCTGCTCATGAGGCAGGTACTATGACCATCCTTATTTTACCAACTACAAACCTAAGATTTAGAGAAATAAAGCAACGTATCCAAGTTCACCCAGCTAGTAAATGACAGAGAGGGAACTACATACACCCAGATCTGCCTGGGTTTAAGAGTCTATGCCTCCTGCTCTCTAACCACTTGCCTTTTCATGAAGAAAGGATGAGAAGGAACATGGAAAAGAGAAGATTGGGACTGGAATAATCAAGGAATCAAGTACAGTGTTTGCAAGATGCAACTGACTACAGTAAGATGGACAGACAGATCCAGGAACAAAATACACAGAAGAAAAATAGTATCAGCTCAACATCCTACTCACAGGAATACAAATAGGTGGCCCCCTGGGAGAGCACAGGGTACAGGACTTAAAGGCAGACAATCTCAGCTCTACCACGCCTTAGCCAAATACCCAAGGAAAAGTTAGTAGCCTCAGGCAAGTAATCTAATACCTCAGCTATGAAATGTGGGATGTTAACTTCTTTACATCGTTGTTGTAAACCAAGAATAAAGTATGTAAAGTAAACGTTAATTTATCTACTAATTAACTAATGTCAAACAAACTGCACATAGACAAACCAGCAGGAATATAAACTAATCCTGTAACTGTACTTAGGATTCTGTTTCACACCAAAACTGAAGAATATACACTTCCTACCTATGACTTAAAAGAAACCCTTTCTCCCTTTCCCACCTGCCTTTCTCCCATACACAGAGTAATGGAGAAAACCTCTTTTCCCTAAGGACCCATACATATGGAAAAATAAGCCCAATATAAGCAAAAGAGCAGACATCTCAATCTCAGAGAAGATTACACACACACACAGAGCACTTTAAAATCTAATATAGGCAGTACTATTTTATGTTATTAAACAGATTAAACCGATTTTAAAAAATTAAAACCATTTATATTTTACAAAGGACATAAAAACATTCTACAAAAATCCGACCATTTCATATGTTCTATCCAGATATGCACTTCTGCACACACATCAATGAATGAATATTAATACGTGTGCGTGCGGCAGGGGGAGCTGGAAGAATGATTGTTTTGTTTTGTTTTTTTAACATCAGAGTCTACCCTTTTCTATAGGTTCTAGTGTTTTTGTTAGCCAGGACACACACATCAAATTTGATCCGCGCCAGGCCACAGAGGGTGCTGTACATGGCTGAGCTGCAAGAGAATCAAGGGCTCATGTGACGTGGCCTCCCTGTCTCTTTACTGGATAAACCCCTCTAGGCTGTCCTCTTCAATTTCTAGCCAGTTCTTTTCCATATCTTAATTTTCTATTTGTGAGTAAGTTTCCCTTCTCTTGATGTTTACTTAGTCATGAACACTTCTTCAGCGAACGAGAAAATGAGATGTTGTAGAAGATCAGGGGCTGAGGTTTCCTCTGAGGAAGGCCTTTTGTGGCACCTAGCTTATAGCAAGCTCAAAGCAAGGTGGGCCTGCTGGAGAATGAACACTATTCCAAACAGTTCAAAACACCTCTGAAATAATCCCAACTATCCTGTGGGCAAGATGAAGGCACCGGTGGGAATTATGAAAAATTCACCCAAGTGACAGTTGGCAAGATCCTTCCCTTTAAGACAAAGAGCTCACGGCCTTTGAGCTCTTATGGGGTGAGTGTTAATCAGGTGGAAAGATGGTGCACAGAAACCAAAAAACCCATTATATACTATCTTTAAAACTTGTTTGCATTACCTTTCCTTGGACATCAGGTCAGAAGCCGGGCAGTGTGCAGAAGAAAGTGGTAATGTCATGCGTGCATCACTTTGAGATGCAGAGTTTTCTGAGGCAGGTTTTGTACTAGCAAATTCAATAACATATTTCAACATGTCCGGGAGTGGGAACCGAGCCGGGCCCGAGCCGTACTTCACATACCTAGGAGGCAGAGACAATGGTACTCTACTGCCAAGGCTGCCTTGTATTTTCAGGCTTGCTGACAAAAGATCTGTTATTTTCTGGAGAGTCAATGGAAAGGCTTATTCCTAAATGCCATACAACATTTAATACATTAATCTATAGAGCAAAAAGTTCTCTAACTACAAAAGTGAAAACTGGCAATAACCGAAATTTTTACACCTGGCAAAAAGCATTTAAAATGGGCTCCTAGTCAAAGTCACGCCAGTGATGCTTCCTCTTGATTCATATCACATTTAGGCTCTTGTCATAAAAGTAAAATCTGTTTCTTAAAGCAAAAGAGATATATTATCATTACTCAAATCTGAAAATAATGCTGGTGAACTAGTATCCAAGGGTTTCTTCTCTGCTGCCCTTTAGATCAAGTACTCTGCAATTAGGAAAAATGAGAAAGAGAAATCTGGAAATGGGAAGCAGGTACTGACAAAGGTCAGAGATAAGAAAACGCAAATCTTTCTTCTGCCGAGTCCTATGTACCCTATTATTCACATACTCATTCAACAGCACAGGCCAGGAATAAATTATTGAAGATTTCTTTGGGATCAGTAAATAATAAATGTCTTCAATATGTAACCAAAACAACTAATTAATTATTTTAATAATACCCAATGTTCTGCCATTACTAGCACATGCTACGCTCCGTAAAGAAATTGACTTTAGTGAATTCTACAGTTCACTGCAGAAGACAGTCTAAATGGTACATAATTAAGCTGACTCGTTGGTACAGGTAAACTATAATCCTGGGATTCCATTTATAAAAGGATAGAGTCACTTCACATTTCTCTTCTCTAAAGAAAGTGAAAAAAGAAACAGGCAGAAAACTAGGAAGAAGGAAAATTGTCTGTTTCTATATCAAAAAGGACATTATGAAATAAAAAAATATATAATGCGACTCAAAATCAACCACGTTAGAGGATATGCAGCAAAGACACTTCAGCTACTCTAACTGAAAGGAGAAATAGAATGATTTCTCCTGTGGATCTGCCTGCCACAGAGAGTTACAGCTTTCACTGAAAAGGATATTAAATATGTAAAACTAGAAGAACTTTGAAGAACGGTTCCATTCCTTACATTGCTATTTCCTTGGCTTAATTTCAGTTATCCGCTTACCTAAACTCAACTGGTCTTTCAAGATCTACTTTCTCCATGAAGTCTCCCCTTCATATGCCATGCCCCCAAATGCCAAAGGAACATCTCCCCTCTCTGAACTCCTACAGTACATGAACTAAACCTCCTGTCTATCCCATAGACATGGTTAACATGTCTTCTTAAGCTTTCAGTGTTTGTTGAAAGAAGTTATTAATACAGCACTGGCTTGGACCAAAGGAAACATCTTCTTACTGGCACTGCAGCATTGATCATCTGTCGTAAGATTTTAAGTCATTCTTTTACACCTGTAACTCTTCTCAGGTTTGCTGTATTTTAACGTGATACTTATACAAAATTTCAGGAAAAAATTTTCTCTAAGAAACTTATCCTCAATTTTATGACTATCATTTTTCTGTTCTTCTACTGAATTCCTTTAGACCAACTACTTCATACAATGCAGCAGTTGTATTAATTTAGTAGAACCAGAGCAAAAGTAGTTTCAAAAAAGACGTCCACACTGTACACAAGAAATCTTATTTTTAATATTAGAGTACCTTATAGAAGAAATGGTGAACATTTATATATTTTTAAATAATAAAAGGAATGCATGCACCTGGTAGGAAAACAAATACAAAAAAGTGTAAAACAAACCACAAAAGCCATCCACCCCCATCTCACTTCTACCACCTAATGATATCCATTAACAGTGTCTTGTATAGATTCCCAGGATTATGTCACACACAGACAAGTAATTTTTTAAAAAATTACCCAAGTAAAATTATCTGAAACTTTAAAAGTCACTTTATTTTTAAAAGAAAGTAGTATCATACTATAGAAAATGCTCCTGTACACTATTTTAAAATCTAAATAAGCCAGAATGCCTTGCTGGTTACTGGCAAATTGAGTATTTTCAAGCTATAATGCGTCACGTATATCTGGTTGTATAAACACAGAACTTTCCAATCTTACAAAGTATCACTAAAACCTTAAAAGTAAAATATTGCCACAGGTATAAAGTCCCATAAGTCACTTCCAGGAGTATGTGAGGAATCAATCCCCAGCTTAAGTCTATATTTAGACAACTAGATGATAGATCATAATACCTCTTGGATAAGTTCTTCCTAAGTGAGAGAGAGGGAGCTGGGGAGGGGCACCTATAGGTACAGGGTCTTTCTCGGGCTGGTATGGAAGGTTCTGCCCGTCAGGGAAATTACTGAGCTAGCAATGAAGTGGGTAGAGGTGGGGTGGTAGCAGCAAAAATGCTAAGTAGATAAAGGGGGAAAAGCCACTGACAGTGTAGTTATGAGTTCCTTCCTGCACATTAAATCAATGGGCTCTCTTCTACTAGAGAGAAATGACACTGACTCCTCCTTAGGAAGTCACGTGGCAATTCCACAGAAACAGGCCTTGCAGAACAGATGAACAAAAAGGGAAAGAACCCTTCACAGGAGAAAGGACTTGGTATGTGTCACAAGTACGAGCCTTCAGTTTGAGTCGGCACCACTCTAGAGAGAACACCATTGTTTCACCTTCCCCAGGCACCTCAAAACTGCTTTCCCAAGACAAAGGGATTAGAGTTTTGTGGCAGTTCCCTCTCCTGTGTTTGTGAAAAAGATGGCCAAGGACAGGAGAAAAAGTAAAGAGCTGTGAAATCAGAACTTGGGTGCTCTTCAGTACACTGCCAATTGTGCGACTTGGGTCACTAAGATTCCCCGGGGCTACTACTGCACATCTTAAAGACAGCTTCACACTTAGAAACACAGTTTTCTTATCTGTTTTATAAAATAACACTAGTTAATACTTAAGACTCTGAATTTTTAGATAAAAGCAAATTATCCGATTTTAATATCCTACTCTATCTTTCACATTTCTAAGTACAAAGGTGTCTATGACTTACCTTTCCAGTTTTTGCTGCAGAACTTTTATTTCCTCTTTCAACTTTCGAATACACTCTCTTTTACTTCGAACAAGCTCTTTGCTCCTGTACATGTATCTAAGCAAATAATAATTCCACAAACACAATTTATATTTAAAAACATTAATGACGCAAAGTTTCAGCAAACTTGGGATACAAAGAAACTGCCTTAATCAGACAAAGGATATCTATGAAAACACAGAGCTGACATCATATTTAATGGTGAAAGACTGAAAGCTTTCCCCTAGTATCAGGAACAACCCAAGAATGCCCACTCCAAGAATGCCTCTTCTAGTCAATGTTTTACTGGAGGCATAGCCAGTACAGTAAGGTGAAAAAAAGAAGTAAAAGTCATACAGATAGAAAAGGAAGAAGTAAAGCTGCCTTTAGCTGCAGATAACATGATCATCTACATAGGATAATCTCAAGGAATCTACAAAAATGCATCAGAACTAATAAGTTAACTTATTAGTAAGGTCAAAAGATGCAAAGTCAATTTAAAAAGAAAGAGGAGGGGCTTCCCCGGTGGTGCAGCGGTTGAGAGTCCGCCTGCCGATGCAGGGGACGCGGGTTCGTGCCCCGGTCCGGGAAGATCCCACATGCCGCGGAGCGGCTGGGCCCGTGAGCCATGGCTGCTGGGCCTGCGCATCCAGAGCCTGTGCTCCGCAACGGGAGAGGCCACAACAGTGAGAGGCCCGCGTACCACAAAAAAAAAAAAAAAAAAAAGAGGAAAAAAATCTACTGCATTTCTGTATACTTGTAAAGAACGAAAAGTAAAGTTTTTTAAAAAGCCTTATAATAACATCAAAAGCAATAATTATTGAGGGATAAACAATCAGATATGTTCAAGAACTGTACACAAAAAATTATAAATCACTGTTGAGAGAAATTAGCAAAGACTTAAGTAAATGGAGCTATACCATATTCATAGATTGAAGGACTAAAAATTGTTAAGATGTCAATTTCCCCAAATTGATCTATAGGTTCAACACAGTCCCAATTAAAATCCTAATAGCTATTAGGGGTTTTGACAAGCTGCTTCTAATATTTAGATAGAAATGGATCAGAATAGCCCAAACAATTTTTTAAAAAGAATAGCAAAATGGGAGGTTTACACTATCTGATGTAAAGATTTACAATAAAATCACAGTAGTCAGGTGGTTTGTGACCACCTAGAGGGGTGGGATAGGGAGGGTGGGAGGGAGGGAGATGCAAGAGCGAAGAGATATGGGAACATATGTGTATGTATAACTGATTCACTTTGTTATAAAGCAGAAACTAACACACCACTGTAAAGCAATTATATTCCAATAAAGATGTTAAAAAAAAATCACAGTATTCAAGACAATGTAGCACTGGCATAAGATTATACAATAGACAGAATAAAACCTCCAGAAAAAGGCCTACAAATACAAGTTCAACTAATTTTTGAAAAAAGTACCAAGGTAATTCAATGGGGGAAAAGAGAGTCTTTTCAGCAAATGATGCTGGAATAACTGGACATCCGCATGCCGCCGCCTTACCCACCCTGCAAAAACAAATCCCCTTACCTCATACCATAATATGAAAATAAACTCTAAATGGGTCATAGACATAAACGTAAGAGTTAAAATTACAAAATTTCTAGAAAAATATCAAAGAAAAGCTTTGTGACCTTGGGTTGGCAGATTTCTTAATTAGAACACAAAAAAAACACAAACTATAAAAGGGCACTTGATACATTAGACTTCATCAAAACCAAAAACCCCTACTCTTCTAAAAATACCAGTAAAGAAATGGAAGAGACAAGTAGAGTTAGAAAATATTTGGATTTGTATCTAAAATATACAAAGAACTCTTACAACTCAGTATGAACACAACCAACCAAATTGAAAAGTGGACAAAAGATATGAGCAGACACTTCACCTAAGAAAATATACAAATGACCATTAATTAAGCACATGAAAATATGGTCAACATTGTTAGTTATCAGGGAACTATAAATCAAAAGAAAAATAAAATACTCCTACAAACCCAAGAGAATGGCTAAAATTTAAAAGACCGATAATTCCAAGTATTGGTGAGGATTTGGAGCAAATGTAGCTCTCATACACTGCTGACAGGAACGCAAAACTGTATAGCCACTTTAGAAAACAGTTTGGGAATTTCTTATAAAGTTAAAAATATATTTTTCATACAAGAGCAATCTCACTCCCAGGTATTTTACCCAGAAGCACTAAAAACCACATCAAGATTTTTATGTGAAAGTTCACAGCAGCTTTATTCATAATAGCCTAAAACTAGATACATCTGAAATGTCCATCAACTAGTTGATGGAAAAAATATTGTGGTACCTCCATACAATGTAATACTACTCAATAATATTAAGAAAGAAATCACTGATATATGCAACAACATGGATGAATTCCAAGTACATTATTCTAAGTGAAAGATGACGGCCGTAAGAGGGCTCATACTGCATATTAATGTCCCTAATTATGACATTCTAAAATTGACAAAAGTACAGGGCCAGAAAACAAGTGGTGGCCTGAAGGTGCAGGGAAGGGACTGACTGCAAAGGGGCACGAGGGAACCTTCCAGGTGATGGAAATGTTCTACATCTATATCACCTACCGGGTGATGGTGGTATTACTTGGCTGTATACATTCATTGAAATTCATCAGCTGTACACCTAAGAATGGTACCATTTCTTTGTATGTAAACTATATGTCAGTAAAAGAGACTTTAAGAAGATTAAAATTCTATAATGTTAAGTCTGTCTAGGATTTTTTTTTTTCCGGAATACAAATAGTATTAAATGAGAAAGAAATACTCAGCAGCTACTCCAGATACTGTTCACCAGACAGCAGGGCTTTCACCTAAAGCCTAGATACTCCAATTGTGGTCCAGAGATCAGAAGCATCAAACAGCATTGCCCTGAGAGCTTCTTAGAAATGCAAACTCTTAGGTCACAACCTAGATCCACTGAATCCAAATATGTATATTATCAAGAGCTCCAGGTGAATCCTATGTACAATACACTTAGTATATGCTCACTTCTACTGCTACAACACATTATGAAGACAATCAACCACAGAACTCACCTGTCCATATAAATGATCTGAGGAAATTCCAGCTTATTGTGAATTTTCTCTGGCTGACCAAGGGACTGATTGAACTCAAATCTTGAGAGTTCAAAGGTCAACACTGGAGGTAGTTTTGTAAACCAACGCTATGTCAGGAGTAGAAATGCAGGAGAGAAAAGTTGATTTTAGGAAATAGCAACAGCCAGATTTAAACTATCCCTCATCAGACTTTCTTCCTTTGGTAATAAAACTCATGCTAGAGTTCTTTTTTTTTTTTTTCTTTTTTTCTTATTCCAAACAGTAAAATGACCTCTTAGAATCATGCCTTCTTAGAGAATATGGTTAAACACTTCTCAAGACTCCAAATTTACAAGCCAGTGAACAACATTTTAACTCAACTATCATCCTCAGAAATGACGACCCTTAAATATGTGAACTTCACCAAGAATCTACACATAATTCACTGCATCATCAGTATTCAAGAGGTTTAAAACCTGGAGAAAATGGCTAGCCTAACCAAAGAATTAGAAACTGTCCAGAAAGATTAATATGTGTACATATACTATAGACTATTTGCAGTCTATTAACTGTAATTTGAATGCCCTTTATTTCTAAAAAGGAAACTTGAAATAGCTTCATGATTATGAGTTCTGAAGTTTCTGGGAAAATCTCTGAATTCCAAGAATTTACAGATCTCACAAAGGACTTAGTCAAATCAACCTATAATGTTGTCTTGAGTTTCAAGAACAGAAAGCACTGAATTATAATGAAGATCTCAACTGTCACTGATAGTAGATGAGGAAAAAGCTAAACCAGGAAAGGCATTTCTGTTCAATTCACCTGTATGCCAGAGGTCTGTATGAACAGCTTTAAAATGTTCCCTTTACCAAAGGTGCAAATAGCTATATTCCCTCCACATACCCTTGTCAGCATGAGGTGAATCCAGACAGCCTGCCTGACCACCTCAGAGCTATACCTAAATAGGTACAATTTTTTTTTTTTTTTTAATATAGAGAGGTCCCATTCTTGAATAGAGGTCTCCAGAGGTCTAAGTCGCTAATGAACACTCCTTGCCTTTTGTAAGAGTAAGCATCAGCTCTGCACAGATGGCACAGATGATATTCCTCCCAATCAGGAATTAATACTCTCCTTGGAAAGCTAAGAAGGCAGTAGCTCTCTCCCAGTTCCAACACTTCTCTACAGCTAATACACTTTTGACAAGGCTCACGTCAGGCTCCCTATTTAATTCAAGAAAGATTTTCTTTCTCTTATAAGTAATTACTGAGTTGGACTCATATAAGGCACAATTCTGTTCAAAATGTATGCTAAAAGGAGAATAATCCAAGCTGTGTGGTGTTGGCAATTATGCTACAATGTAACTAATTCTTAACGGGAACTTTGAGATATTAATTACCCTTGCTTGCCCTGTAATTCCCCCTTTCTTTCCAACCCACAAAAATAAATAAATGAATCTTACATTTAAAAAATTTTAAAGCAAAGGCAGAATTTACAACTGAGAAAAGTACACACTATAATAGGGAAAATATTCTAAATGGCATACCATAGGAGTTAATCACTGTACTTTTACCCTCCGAAAATATGGAGGCAGTGGTTCTCCCTACTCAGGTACAGGTAGGCTTCAACAGAAAGAGAGAAACTTGATCATACTTAAAACGTCAGAAGCAGCATACAACCTTTATACGATTAACTCAAATTCATACAAGAATTTATTCATCAAACACTAAGACTCACTAACTCTTATCAACTCATGAGAGATTTCAGACTAGTTCAAGTCCTATTAGTGTAAAGTTATTTAATATGTGGTGTGAAAACAGTTTGCCCAAAAGCTCAGTCCTATTTAACTGGCTTTGTCTTGGCAAAGCAAATAAAAATATCCAACTCACCTCTTGTCCATATTTCACTGAATGATTGGAAGGAAGCAGCTCAATGTCACCCTCCACCATGGCCCCTTCCAAACATTCGTCTAAGTTGCGATAACCATTTACCTGAAGGGGATACTGGCCGAAGGTCTCATTGTTACAAAAGGGCTTCCCTAGGCAAAGAAACAGATTGCTTTTTTAAAGACATCACTACTGCTATCGAAAGTTATTTTCCTGGCACCACAGAGACAGTATCTTTTTAATTCAGCAACTTGCTGAGAACTGGTTAGAAGTATACTTAGCCGGGATGGCTACCTCTAATGAACCAGCAGATCCAGGCACAGATCATTGACAACTGCTAACATCACAAAAAGAAAGACAACCAACTATGCCTTCTGATCAAAGACTGTCCCACCACCTGTGAATTAGTCTTGACTAATTAAAAAGCTTTACCTGAATGTGGTCAAACTCTAGATCCAACTATCAAGTTACAAAAAGAGGAGCAAAGAGGAACATGTTAAACTTTATCACAGGGCTTCCCTGGTGGCGCAGTGGTTGAGAGTCCACCTGCCGATGCAGGGGACATGGGTTCGTGCCCCAGTCCGGGAAGATCCCACGTGCCACGGAGCGGCTGGGCCCGTGAGCCACGGCCGCTGAGCCTGCGCGTCTGGAGCCTGCACGTCCCGAGCCTGTGCTCCACAACGGGAGAGGCCACAGCAGTGAGAGGCCCACGTACCGCAAAAAAAAAAACAAAACTATATCACAGACACGCAAGCAGCAAAATTTTAGATTGTAGCGAATATAAGAGAACAAACAACCTAATTTCTTAAAAAATATATTTCAAGGAAGAAAGAATGGAGGGAAGGGACAGTCTGCAGATTTTGAAAAGAACTTAAAAGACCAATCATAAATGAACCACATTTGCATCCTGATTAAAACAAACTGTAAAAAAGTATACATATGGGGAAGTGTATTTATTTTTACATATGTAAAATTATATATTTATATACACATGAAATTGTAAAACAAATTGGGTGTTTGAACACTTGACTAATTATATAATATCAAGAAATGCTTTTTTTTGGGAGTGACAGTGGATTAGAGTTTTTTTTTTTGGCCATACAGCATGACATGCAGAATCTTAGTTCCCTGACCAGGGATTGAACTGATGCCCCCTGCAGTGGAAGCACAGAGTCTTAACCCCTGGACCACCAGGGAAGTCCCTGGATTAGATTGTTTTACAAAGGCTATCAGAGGGGTAAAAGAAGACAGGTGTTAGATGGAGAATGACTGGCCATGTGTCCAACATGCAGCTTAGATAAGCCCCTAGAGTAGACACACTTTTGGCAGCCTGACTCAATGAAACCTTGAGATTAGATAAAACAACAGAGAAAACTGATTAACATCAATGTGTGTCTGACATTAATACCAGATTTTTTAGGCTGTGCAAATATTACACAATTCAATATAGCAACTCTGAGACGAACACTGTGCCCATTTTACAGATGAAGAGACTTGAGGATCCAGGATCTCATGTAATTTGTCCACGATCACACACATACTAAGAGACATGGGCTTCCCTGGTGGCGCAGTGGTTGAGAGTCCGCCTGCCGATGCAGGGGACACAGGTTCGTGCCCCGGTCCAGGAAGATCCCACATGCTGCGGAGCGGCTGGGCCAGTGAGCCATGGCCGCTGAGCCTGCGCATCCGGAGCCTGTGCTCCGCAATGGGAGAGGCCAAAACAGTGAGAGGCCCGCGTACCGCAAAAAAAAAAAAAGAGGCAGAACCAGTAGCCAGACCTGCATTTGTCTGACTCTCAGGACATTTCACAGTAATACAGATGTGGTCACAAGTCTAGAATTAACATTTAGAGCAGAGAATTTACCTTCATGAATCCCTTCAGTGAGGAAAGTACCGTAGAATAGCTGCACCATTGGATTTTCAGATTTGTTCCTGGGATTGCTGCTTTTAAAACAAGGAAACAATTCTGTATCATTTGGATCAGATAAGCAATACATTAAGCCAAGCCACCATTCAAAAGGAAAAATAATACATTTTCATCAACCCTCAAAGATCTAAGTATGCTCTAAAATAAGTAACGGATTAGTTCAGTTCAAAAATTCATTGCGGGGCTTCCCAGGTGGCGCAGTGGTTGAGAGTTCGCCTGCTGATGCAGGGGACACGGGTTCGTGCCCCGGTCCGGGAAGATCCCACATGCTGTGAAGCGGCAGGGCCCGTGAGCCATGGCCGCTGAGCCTGTGCGTCTGGAGCCTGTGCTCCGCAATGGGAGAGGCCACAACGTGAGAGGCCCGTGTACCGCAAAAAAAAAAAAAAACAAAACAAAACCCTCATTGAATAGCCAGGACATGGAAGCAACCTAAGTGTCCATCAACAGATGAACGGATAAAGAAGATGTGGCACATATATACAATGGA